>CATIWK010314133.1:0-12725 GCA_949634005.1 Mallotus japonicus | reverse complement strand
TCATGGTGTGATGTAGCACGAGGAGCTCCTATGCGCACTCTACCATTGATTGATCGAACCATTCTCCGTAGCCAAGACCCACCAAAACCGAAATTTGAACACACTGAATTTCACCCTCCACTTACTATGAATACCACTTCTATTCAGAACCCAACTCAACATTGCTTTGAAATCCTTAAAATCACACCTGGTCTACTTGATACGTTGAAGAATAAGGTTAATACGAAAGATGGCAAAACCAAGTACAGTAGCTATCTGACGCTAACTGCACATATATGGCGTTGCATAAGCAAAGCTCGCTGCTTGCCCGATGATCAAGCAACCAAGTTGTACATAACTGTTGATTGTAGAACCAGATTAGACCCTCCAGTTCCACAAAACTATTATGGCAACACAGCATCCTTAACTTCACCAATTGCTTTAGCTGGGGACCTAGACCTATCATCAGAGACGTTGAAAGACACTGTTGAAAGAATTGACAGAGAAATAAAGAAATTGAATGATGAGTATTTGAGATCAGCCATTGATTACTTGCAAGTGTTAGATGACTTAAGGCCTATACTGCGAGGTGCCAACAATGCTAGACCTCCGAACGTCCACATTGTTAGCTGGATGAGGCTTCCTTTTTATGAAGCTGATTTTGGAATGGGGCAGCCTGTGTTTGTTAGGTCAGCTAATCCACTCCCAGGCAAAGGATACATACTGCAAGCTCCAACTTCAGACAAAGATGCGAACTGGGCATTGATCATTTGCCTCGAGCAAGATTATATGCAATCATTCGTCAAGCTCTTTAATGAAGTTTGATTTGAATTCTGATACGTTCAAGCTTAACAATCTGCTTGCTTGCCATAGTTCGTGAAATTATAAATTCTGAAATAAACAGGAATTCTGAAGTTTTTACGTAAATTAAGCATAGAGAATCAGGTTAAGATATTACCCGGCATGTATTCTTTATGTGCATACGTGTGTTTTTGTGAGCTTTTTTCGATCTATTTTTCTCTTGAACAATGTAATAAAAAATTTTAAAACTATATATATATGTAATAAAGAATTCTTAATAAATATGTTGGTGCATTTTGTTCAGATGTTTGTAATTTTTGATATTTTAGATAGTATTTCTGTCTATTTTTTAAAAAATTTGATAATAGTTTGTAAAATTTTTTAATAGTTTAATTTATAAATTGTTCAAAAGTGAATAAACAAAAACTATGCAGAGTCCATTTGAATATGTTGCCAGCCAAAACTATACAGCTTCCGGTGAGAGTACTAGATGGAAAATTTTTATCTACATTTAGTGCATTGCACCCAATAGTTAGATGTAGAAGATAAAATTATGTATCTTATTTTCATTGATCAAATGTCAAATACTTAGCATAAGCATCATACATCCAACTATTAGGTATAATATTTTGAGGATAGGCAAAAAAAATTTCGTATTAGACATGTTGCTACACACAATTAAGATAAAAAACGCACGAGTAACATATAGTCGCAGAACCTAAGACTAGAATAGGAAATACCCCATCAACTTTAAACCCTAAGACTCTCTCTGTTTGTAATCGAGCCAATCTTTTTTTCTTGAAATTTCTTCTTGGATGTGGCCAGAAAAAATTCTAGCCACAGCCAACCTTTGTTCTTTTCTCTATTAAGCTTTAATAATTAGTCTTTTTGAGAACAAAATGCTTAAGAGTTATCAGATCTAGTCTTTATGGGGTTTTTAGGCATACTTCTGTTGATTTGGTTTTCTGTTTCATTTTGAAAAGGTGATTTAAGAGCAAATATTTTACGACTCTTCACCCGGCCTAACCGATGAAGAAGAGTCTTCTATTAATCTTTCTCAATGGAGGAGCTTGTAGTCAATGGGCTCAACCGCATCCATTTCCTTGCAGGAATTAGGATCTTTGTTTTGGCTTAAATGAGGTTCAATATTAATGGTCTCTAATCCGGAGTCAAATGGTGTTCCAGGTGCAACGGAAAATTTTTCGGTGGCTGCTCTGACTTTAGGTGGTCTTTTTCTTCATATTTGCTTCTAATATTATTATTTTAAAGTTTGAAACTTTGGTTGTAACTTTGGGCAGTCATTAGCTGGAAAACTCAAAATATTTAGTTGTTGGTTGTAATTTTAGTTCCATCTTGATGGAAGATTCTTCTATGGTTGAATGAAATTCTATCTTTGAGGGGAAAAAAAAATTAGTTGCAGAACCTAACACAAGTAACATACTAAAAGCATTATGTCTATTGTCTCATTGCGCTAACTAACTCATAAAAGTTCTCTAATTCACCATTGGTCCGAAACCTGATTGATAAACTATAGTCACTGAAGCCCGGTAGCAAAAGTCTTTAACCATTTCATATTTGGCCCAATTGCCCCAAGTGTATTCTGATTATCTACTTTTTTTTTCCCTGTTGGTTGTTCACATGCAGTTGTTATACCATGGACCCCTATCCATGTTATAATATGGACCAAAATTCATCGCACCTGTGGAAAAAAACACGCTCTTTTTTTGTTTTACACGCAGTGCGTTCTTTTCAACCTGAAATTGCCTGGCTAGTCTTAATGTTGCTTTCTGCACATTCTCCTATTCCAACAACTTCAATCCAATCTAACCGAAGCAAAGGCAAAGATTAAGAGGTTCTCAGATGCATACAGAGCACCATCAAAAGCATGCAACTATAAACTTCCAGGATTCAGCTCCAATGGTGGTTCTCTAGCCAGTGTACCAAGACCTGCATTACAAATCCATCCTTTCATGTTAATCCTGGACAGCTTATTGTCTCATAGTCTCTTTGTTGCATTCAACACCTAAAACAGATCTTATTATTTTTAAATTGTACCTTTCACAAATCCAAAAGCGGCAGATGTCCCAGTTTTTAGCTGAAAGTTGTCCAAGTCTCGTCTCACTGCAAATTGAAAGGTTACTCCAAGTAATGCACAGCTGACGAAGGTGGTTACGGAAGGAAGTATCAGTTGTGGAATAGAGGTGACCTGAGTAAGAATTTGTCTCGATCACATCTGGGTTTTTATTGCTTTCTCTTGATTCAAGTCTAGTTTTGAAAATTTTTGCTAGGATTTGGAATTAGAGAAAGGGAGAGATAAAGGGATTTTTTTTTCTTTCTCAATATGGGGATGTAGGTGAGTTCTTGATTTTGGTTGATAGTCATATTTGGATACTTTCTCAAGATCAGTACATTGAAGTTGATTAGTTGTTTTTTATGAACATCAAGTGTATAGATAATGGACTTGTATATTGTGTCCAATGAACCTATAGTTTTTTATTGATCTATATAGAATAATAAATTAGAGTATTAAAAGTGATGAAACTATTGTTTCTTGTTTCTATTGTTTCTTGTTTCATTCTCAGCAGCTTTGCCTTTTTTTTTTTTCTTTTGATACTTTTCATTTGATCTTCCATGTTTGATCAATCCTGGTTTTTTTATGCACTGTATATATATAGCTAGATGATTCTGACAGATTGGCCAACTCCTCTTCATCACTCCTGCGGTTTGGAACTGTTGTCTGCTATGAAGTTAAAATTACTGTAATTTTTATTTTTATAAAGGGATAACAACAATTCCAGTCCTAGAAATTATAGGGTTTTTACAATTAAGTCCTGAATATTTAATCCTTAACAATTGAGTTCAGTAAGTAATTAAAAAATTAACCGTTAGTCCTATACCGTTAAGTGTGATGGAATATGCATACGTGGCAATGTTTTCGCCCATGTGGACTGACACCTTCCATGTTGATTGTCCACGTCATCATTAGTGCCATGTAGGATCTCCTTCTAAGTTCTTTTAGGCTTGAATAAACAATAATAATAATTTTTTTTAGGGTTGAATAAACTATCAAATTATCAATGCTAATAATAAAAGGACTTTCCCAAATGAACAAATCTGAATACCCATCTCCAAAATCAGACCCATTAAGTCCAAAGCTCACCTGGCCTTTACACTCCCTATTAGAAAACAAAGCTTTCTTATCTTTCTTATCACCAAGATCTTCGAATCCCCAAAAGCTAACAAAATCAGTCACTGAAGGAAACCCATTAAATCCTTCAATTGGCCTTCGATTATGCACATAAGAGAAAGAAAGATTGTGTCTTTCCTAGTCACAATTCTAGCAAAACAAAGAGTGCTCTGTTTCACAAAAGATTGAAGTAGGAGATGTATCACAAGCATCACATAGTAAAGAGCGAGTATGATAAAAAAAGAGCTGATTTGTAGATTGAACTTCACGATCATAAGATATACATAGCTTAGCAGAGTTAGATCTACAATAAAGAAGAGTTGTAATGTCATTATAGCAATCATAGAGTCGCTTTTGTTGCTACTGGTCTCGGGATTCCTTCATGGTTGCTTGCTGCTTTGGTGTTCTACCAGAATCACTCATTAGCTCAAGCTTATCTAATCTTTTAAACATTAATAATAATATGTTTGAAAGCTCTGTTTATGTTCTATTAATCCTAATCTTTTAATTTGATGGTTAGTGAAATTGAATCAGGTTATTTTCTTTTTCTTTTTCTTCTGTGCGTTTAGTTTATGTTTGATGTTTCATTAAGAGATACTAAAAATTTACAAATTATTTTTTTTTATTTGAACTCTAATAGTTCTAATTCATATTTTTGAGGAAAATACAACTTACAAAAAGATAAGGGATGAGTACCTAGCAATGAAGAGCAACCATAGAAGAACTTGGGTTAGAGGAGATCCCACATGGCATTAGTGATGACGTGGACAGTTGACATGGAAGGCATCAGTCCACATCTCAATGATTCATAGTCCACGTGGATGAATACTGCCACGTATGCATATTCCATCACACTTAACGGTATAGGACTAATGATTAATTTTTTAATTACTTACTGAACTCAATTGTTAAGAATTAAGCATTCAAGACTTAATTGTAAAAACTGTATAACTTTTAGGACTGAAATTGTTGTTATCCCTTCTATAAAAAGGCATTGATTGATAAGTAACTGTTGTCTATTGTTGACATCTGCAGGGAATGGCTTAGATGTGGATGAGTATGTGCACAGGGCATACAAATTTGCTTATAGTGATTGTATAGAAATGGGTCATATGTCTGTTAAAAAAAAAAGGGTCCTATGCTTGTAAGAGAAAACCAATGAGCCTGTAGGTGAATGCTAATGAATCTGTATGTGAAGATTAATGAATCTCTAGGTGAAAGTTAATGAACACACAGGTGAAGGTTAATATTATAAAAATTAATATTAATATTAAATATAAATATAAATATATTAAATAGAAATAGAAATAGAAATAAAAATTCATATTAGTATTAACTAAAAATTAATATTAATATTATAGAAATTAATAGGTTAATTGGTCAAATAATATAGTTTTTTTAACAAGAAATAATATAGTTTCATTGATTAAATCATGAAAATTCATTAGTTATTAACTATAAGTTCATCACTTTTAATACTTTAATTTATTATTCTATATATGTTCATCAATAAAAAAACTATAAGTTCATTGAACAAAACATATATGTTTATTAACTATACACTTTAGATTCATCAAACAATTTACCTATTAAGTGTATGAGTTAAATTTACCTATATATATATATATATATATATATATAAATTTATACATATATTAATTTAATATATTAATATTAAGTACAAATTAATATTAAAATTATAAAAATTAATAAGTTAATTTGTCAATTAATATATGTTCAGTGATTAAATCATGAAGATTCATTAGTTATCAACTATAGGATCATCACTTTTAATACTCTAGCTCATTATTTTATATAGGTTCATCAATAAAAAACTATAAGTTCATTAAACACAACATAAATGTTCATTAACTTTTCACTTCATTAAACCACTAGAAGCCTTTGTCGAATGCAATTCTAATATAGCTCGGATAGCCAATAGGTCAAGAGTGGGCGTTGGTATCATTACTTAACAATATTATTAATTTAATATACTAATATTAAGTAAAAATTAATATTAATATTTGTAGACACCCTCAGTTCGGGCCCGCAACGAAAGCCCAGTGATGAGACTGTACAAATCTCGAATGCAAGAAGAGTCTGACATCTTCTTAGAAACGAATTCAAGAGCTTAAAACCTAGCCCAAAACGACCAGGCCCAAGACACAAACATTGAACCCTAGCCCGCTAGCCTTCAAGCCTAAGCCCAAATCACTAGTCTTGGGTGCAGAGGCGATCGCCTCACCAAAGAGGCTATGCCTCTTCACCACAGACATTGATGAGGCGTCGCTTCATCACACCTGTCCTCTACAACAATAAATGCTATTTATTACTGCATTTAACTCTAAAAACCCGACCCTATTTTCACTTTATCTCTGATTTTTGAGTGGAGAGAAGACTTTTGAGGCACCAAAATGATGAAAAAAGAAGGGCAATGATGAAAAGGGGTGAGGTGGAAGGTGAGTCATATTTTTGGGGAAGTGAGAGGAAGAAGGGGTGAGAGGCTTAAGTAAGAGTTTTGGACTAAAAGAAGGGAGATGAGCTCTGGGAAAAAAGAAGAGACGTCGGAGAAAAGAAAAGAAAAACTAGAGAGAAGAGAAAAAGAAGAAGAAAAGCAAAAAAAGAGAGAACCTTAGCTTAAGAGTTGATTTTCTTAAGAAGGAAGAAAGTCTACCTTGCATTCAAGAAGCATCTGAATCAACAAAACAATCTCTGAGCTTTGATCTTGCCTTTATCAGTGAGTATTCTTATTTCCAAGTTTTAAGTTCTTCATTTCAATTAAAAGCTTTATCTCTTAGTATTCTTGCTTGTGTTTGTGTTTTTTTTTATCCATTTAAAGTCATATGTGAGGCATGATTATGTGAAATATTGTTTATTAGTCGTAAATTATCGCTTATTTGCATCTACTTTAGATTTATTTGAGAAACAAGTGACTTCAAATTGTTGTGTTCTGTCAAGGAGGCGACCAGCTCGTTGATGAGGCGTCGCCTCATCGATGAGGCGTCGCCTCATTGCAAAGAGGCGTTGCCTCTTCATTTTCTCTGGAAAAGATGAATAGTGACATTTATCACTATTCACCCTTTTTTGCTCCGCAACTCCAAAACGTTTTCCGTTTTAACCATTTTGACCAGAATGACGAGAGAAACTCGCACGTATTTTCGGTTTTATTTTACGAGGTCAAATGGTTGCGGTTTTGATTAATTAAAGTTAAGTTTTTATTTTGTAAAAATTGTTACTGTTTTCAAATTTTCAATTGATTTGGCCAATAGTTGCTTGACATGTGGCATGTTCCTGTTCATTAATTCCGGCCCATTTCATTTTATGTAATTTATCTTCCGATAAACCGAACCGAAGCAGACCGAACCGACTTGGTTCGGTTTGATTTTGTTAGGTTCGGTTCGTTTCAGTTCGAGTCAATATGGTTCGGTTCGATCTTATTCGGTTTGATTATTATGTGTTTCTTTTTGTATAATTTGCATGTTTTTATATGTTTTCCTTGCCATATACCATGATTTTGCATGTAATCTGTTAATATATGTTGTGTTTAATTAAATACTTGTTTATACTTGCCCCTTAATATTTAAATGTCATATTTTTATTCTTTTTTTTTTAACATGCATGATATATTCAAGCAAATTACATTTTTCTTTCTAAATTTGGCCTAACTAATATTTTCTTTCTCTTATTTCAAAATCAAGTTTTTACATCTCTCCAAAACTTGAACCTTTATAAATTATATAGGTAGATTTGTGTTTTATTTCTCTTATCTTTTACTAAAGCTCTTTTTTTTTTTTCAAATAACACGGAGAGGCGTTATTGGCCTTTTTAAACAGTAATTACCTTATTTCGTTTTTTACCTTTTGCTTATCTCTAATTTTTTTAGTTTTCTTACTTTTCCTGCCTTACATGGCCTCTTTTAGAGATGTGTTCTTCTTTTTTTCACAAATTTTCGAGCTTTATGCTTGACTTTGGCAAGTACTACTATGACTTGATATTTTTTATCCAATCTACTTGGTGATCAAATAGATCTCATGAACTGCATATGCTTTTGGTGATTGGGAGTTATATCATAAATAAATTTCAGTAAAGCTATTTGATGCAATCTATTAGAAAATCAAAATTTGCAATTATCTTCTCTCTTTTAAGACACTACATTCAAGATGAAATTTGTTGCACCCATCATTATGCAAAATCTGTAGTCTTGTCTCAATCCATTAATCAAATTACATTATATCTGCTCTCCAGTATATGGCACATCAAGATGTCAAATTGAAAATTTGAAGTCTGTGCTACCAAAAACAATTGGTTAAGCTATGGTTATTATTTATTTTAGTTGTTGATTTTAACTATTCAATATCATTTTATGTATACTAAAAAGATCTCTCCCTGAAAATTAAAGTAAAACAAAGCAAGAAAATTTAAAAAATAAAAGAAAAATAAGAAAATAAATATCAAATCTGTCTAATGTTCAACAAATCCCTAGTAACGACTTCAAAAACTTCTTGTGTTAGGCAATTGCACTTATCATTGACACATAATATAGATTGAAGTAGAGAATCTTCTCACAAGGATTTTAAAAGCTCTAGATGCTACTTTTTTTTAATACTATTTAATCAACTAATAATCTTAAAAAATGAGTTATTACAAAGTAATTAAACCACTCAAACATACTTTCATCCTATTCTTAGATAGGTTTCCCTTACTTATATCTTTGAATAAATTAACAATTTCAATTATAGATTAGATAAATTCATAGATCAATGAGACTCCCAAAGGTAATAAATTATATTTTCTCAAACTATAATCACCTATTAATAGAATCATTAATATATATCTCTATTTCATTAATTAAATTCTAGAGAAAATTCCACTTACCTCTCTGAGATTTGATCTAATTTACACTCTCCTCCCTCTTGTTTGAAAATTGAACTTTTACATCCTTCAGTTTTAATCCTATCCGTTAACTTTTCCGTTAAGTTTTTTTATATCAAAATACATTTAACTTCCTCTATTGATAAAAATAAAATAGTTTAATCCCTAAATTCTAATAAAATAAAATAATTTAGTCCTTCAATTTTTTAATTATTTAAAATTTAAAATTTCAATACTAATTAAATTTTAGACATTTACACATATATCCATCAATATATTTTTTGAACTATACAAAACACACAATAACTCAAAAGTCAAATTATAATTTTAATAAATCTATAAATATTTATAAATTTATTTTATATTCATTCTTTTACTTAACTTTATTAATTTTGTACCATTTAAAGCTAAAGTAATATGTTATATGAATTCCTCTAAAAGAAGGTAAAATTAATGAAATCAAACATAAAAAAAATAAATATAAAATATAATTGATAAAAATTAATGAATTCATTAAAATTATAATTTAATTTTTTCAATTTTAAAATGTTGATAAGGACATGTATGTCACGACCCAAATCGGGGAGTCATGACCGACGCTAGGTAATGGGAATTACTGTAAACCGAAACCCGTTGCAAGCCTTAAAAATAAAACTTACACAAACATATCACAAAAATACCTCTGAATTAAAACTTTAATTAATAAAATGAAATCTCATATCATATAATAAAATATAACAATACACAATCTTTTAAACACGTCACAGTTATGAAAACAATATCAAATACTACTACTGCAGCTTCTAAAGTATAAACAAAGGTTCAAATATGAAATTTACATAATCTAGCAGGGGCGGAAGAAGACCGGCGGAGAGATATAGTACTGAGGTCTGACGAAGTAGAGTATCTTGAAAAAAATATTGAGGGGGTCAGACCTCACTGAGTGAATTATTATTATTATTATTATATATATATATATGCACCCTAATAATACAGGCATTCAATCATCGGTATAATAATATATTCATATTTATACAATAAAATATACACGCATTTCATACAGATGCTCAAAATCCATTTATGTAATAATTAATTAAAAGAGTTTGGGTGGAGGATCGGAAAGGAACCCTAACATTTCGCAACCTCGATCATAGTAAATCATTAACCAACAGGCTTTTCCATAATTCCAAAATAATTATTTGTCCAATTTAAGGTAGTAGACTGGCCCCGAGTACACAAGGTCAACCGAAAATCCGCAGTCTCACTACCGGCATGACTGGCCCTGAGTACACTAGGTCAACCGAGGATCCGTAGTCACCCTTCTCAATATCCACTCACCTCAACAATTAATTCATAATCAATCAATCATAATTTCTCTGCCTAAAATCTACCGTACTGTCGCGCAACAGTCCTAGCGTAGCCCAATAGGTGGCACGTTCTACAACTATCCTCCAAAACATTTATCATAACATTAAGAATAATGAAATACATAATTAAAACATGGTAGTATCCATTTTTCAAAGCAATAAACCAAATGTACATCAATTATATACAAAACATAAATATAAACATTTAATAAAATAATTCATACTTAAGTTCACATTACTTAAAATATGGATGCTCATAATATTTTTATTCTACGTGAATGCATATATATAATAATAACTCACAGTTCAAGTGCGCTCCATGAGAATGACTAGACTGGCCTGGTCCTGAAGGCCTCGGTCTCGGCGTAGCTAAAGAAAATAATAATAATACTATTATTAGAATAAAATTCCTAATTTAATAACTCTAGAATTTCTAAGAATGACTCGATCTAAACACGACTCAACCAAAATTTCAAAACTAGACTCGGACCGCTTGTCACGTTTTACGAGAAATCTACCGAAAATTCGGCAGAGTCTCTACTGTCAAACGGACGTCTCCCTACAAAAGTAGGGCCGATCCTGCACAGAAAACGCACTTCTAAAACACAGAAGCTCACCTGCTAGGGTTGGGCCCTCGAACTACTCACAATGCCTAATCGAGCCTCAACAATCCACAAATATTAAAAATAAATATAATTTCAAATAATTCACCCAAAAATCATAAAAGTCCATATAAAAATATAATAACTTCTCAAATCATCAAATATCTCATAAAACATTAAAAACCTTTATTTTCCAAATAAATAATAAAATTCTAGTTTTTAAATTAATATTTGCTAATAAAATTCATAAATGGAATAAAATTCTCATTTTACAATTAATTTAGCATAAATTGCAAATAATTATTAAAATTACTTATTAACATCCCAAAAATAATAAATAAATTTATTATTCGCATATTATTCCAAAATTATCACAAATTAACTAATAATTGGAAATATTATTAAAAATTACTTTTCACATTTTTTTATTAATCCATAAATAGTTTAAAGCAAAACAAAATAATTAACAGCAATTTCAATTAAAATCAAATAATTTACTAACTTCCAAAAATACATGTGTAGACATAAACTATCGAAATTCAATCAAATACCACAATAACTAACTAATAATAAATACCAAAATCAATTTATTTATATAATAAAAGCATCAACGATATTTATTTACAAAATAAATAATAAAATTCTCATTTACAATTAAATTATATTATTAAAATTCATTCTTCGAATATTCGAAATTAAATAGTATAATTTACAAATAATTATTTAAATTGCCCAAGTATATAATAAAAATAATTAAAAACTCATTTAATCTTAAAAATAATAAATAAAACTATTATTCGAATATTTTTCTGGAAATTATTATTAATTAGTTAAAAATAATAAATAATTCATAAAAATTAATTTAATAATTTTTATTATTCAAAAACTGCCCAGAACATAATAACTAATAATAATTTCAATTAAAATATAAAAATTACTAATTTTTCCAAAAATTCATTTTTCACAATAACTTCAAAAATTCGTAATAAAAATTTTGTATGCAATTTTAATAAACTTCCTTCATGAAACTTGCTTAAAATACAACAAAGAATATATTAAAAATAAAATATTTTTCCGACCCGGGACTGTGTGAACAGTAACCGAACCCGAGAAATACGTATTTTTCAAATAATTTCAAAAAAATAAACAAAAATAATATTTAGGTAGATCTTAACTCAAATAACAATTAATATCAAAGCATTAACACTTAATAAAATCAAATTCAATATGAAAAATCAAATTAAACATATCAACCAAAATATAAAATCGAGTTTTCAGAGTCCTTACCAGTCGAATCTCTCGAAACTAACTACGTATTGTTGAAGCTCAAAGTGTGAGCTTCGAAACGAGCCCAAGCTCAGCTGGATTCCTAGCCGGAGACCGGACCGCACCGTCACGCACAGTGACCATTTCTGTGCTGTTGCAGTTGCTGTCGCTGCTGCTGCTGTGGTGGCAAGGTGATGGCGGGCTAACCGGCGTCTGCTGGATGGATGGTGGCGCTATGACGGAGCAGACCAAGCAAAAATAAAGAAGAAGAAAAAGTTGAGGGTGAAGATGGTGCTGTTGATGAAGATAAAGAAAATGGTGCTGGTGAAGATAATGATCCGCTAGCCTTTTTGACTTTTCTCTTTTTTCTTTTTTTTAATAATAATAATAATATAATATAATATAAAATTTAACTTCCAAATTAAATCTCTACCCCACATATATGTATAAATACAATTAAATAAAATTTACACAATTAATATTAACACTAAATAATATAAAAATAAAAATTTAACTTTAATTTTTAATCTAGCAACAATGCCGAATATTAATAAAATAATTAATAACTCTCGAAATAAAATTTATTTTCATAAATAACCAAACATCACAATTATATATATTTATTTTAATTTATTTAAATTAAAATCTCAC
>CATIWK010314114.1:0-11290 GCA_949634005.1 Mallotus japonicus | reverse complement strand
GAAGAAACCAAAACAACCTAATAAAAACAGTAATATGAAGTAACCAAAACAACCAAAAACAACAAAAAATAACCAAAAATAATCGAAACAACCAAAACAATTGAAACAATCAAAACAACAGAAATAATCAAAACAGCTGGCAAAACAACCAAATAAAATAACAAATAACATTTTAGATTTTTTTCAAACCAATCTAATTGAAACGGAATCAGAATAAAACACAATCGAAATAAAATCATAACAAGAAGAAGAAGAAGAGAACTCAAGAGCAACCCAAGTATTAACTAAAGAAATGAAAATCGACACCTACCCATTACGATTCAATTGTAAGACAATAGTTTTCAATACAAAAAAAAAAAGTAAAAAACAAAATTGAAAAGTGAAGATTTATAAGATGTAAAATAAAATTTTAATTACAAAATTTATGGGTTTGCATGCAAAAGATCTTGATTAATCTATAGTTATTGAGACTAGTTTTAGATTTAAGAGAATAGATAAAGAGAAAATGAAGAGATGGAGGAAACATGAAAGTGAAGAAAGAATAGAACAAAGGGAAAAAAAAGTAAAACTGAGAAAAATAAAAAAATAAAAAAATCTTGTTAGGTAAAACACAGAATTTTACCAACTGTATTTTTAAAAACTTTGATAAAAAACAGTGTATGGCGTAACTTTTCCTAAATTTTTTTGCATTCAAAAATAGCAGCAGTAGAGAATAACAGGATATATGAGATTACGCTGATCACTACATGCTCAAGACCTTAAAACATCAAAATCTTTTGCATTTTTACTAATTCCATACACCAACAATCAAGAGGATAAAATAAAATTTACAAAAACCCGTTAGAACTCATCAATAGAAACAAACAGAAACATCGATCCAGGACATTAGTTCCTCCATTGTTTACATAACATGAGGAAATTAATTTCAAAAACAATAAAAGCCAATCAGTTACCAGTCAAAGATCCAGAACATGCTTGGAGTCTGGTTCAGGTAACCCGAACTTAGACACCCTGAGCTACCTTACCACGATAAAACTTACCAAAAGACATGAAGAGTGGTGACGGAGCCGATGAAGCAGATGCTAGTAACTAGAACTACAGTAGGAGAGACTTGAGTCCCGGAGCATCATCGGCATAGAATACGATTTCATTGGAGGAGGTGGTAAATGCTGCAGCAGTGGAGGATCCAACGCCGCGTCTAAGTATGCCGGCAACTGTGGCAGCGGGGGAGCCGTGTGGAGCTATGATGCCCGGATAGGAAGTGAAGGAGAAGGCTGTTTGTGACTGAAAAGAGAAAAAAAAAACAAAAAAATAAAAGAGTCGTCAACATTTTAGTATATACTGCCACACAATTAGTTTGGCACATGTTGGTATCAGGAACTTACAATTATAGACTCTACATCATCTTGTAGCAGATGCACCCCGCATTTTTTCACTTTGAAATCCTTAAAAATTTCAGGATTCACATTATTTATTCTTGTAGACTTCATATATGGAAAAAATTGAAACGAAGATATAGTGGCTGCATATTCTTCGAACATGTTGTGACTCTGGTACACAATTAGAACATGATCTAAATCAGGCGTAGTAAAGCTTGGACAAAGGCCGTCATCACTATTGTCAGGGACTACAGGATTGATCTTGAAATGAAGATAAATCAAATCAAAATCATGTAACTCCTCGGAATGTTCCTTAAATTCATAGATGACGCAGAAAACTACTCCCTTGAACTGATCCCAATTTGAAGGAAACTGTATGGTTATGGAAGATCCCATACTTTGATGGCTAAACCATCCTGGAATTTCACTTCCAGGATATAATAGTTTAACACAACACTGCAACACAAAATCAAACATTTAGCTACAAATGAAATATATAAGAATTTTTTATTAGCTTAATGGTCTTACATTCTGAGTTATGAACGGAGGCTCGGCCTCAAGTGGCTTCTGATCCAATCTCCAGCAATTTGCAAAATTTGCAAATAAATTGCCACATTTTGTGAAGTTGCTTGATAAGGTTTGCAGTGATATGCAGTCGTTTGCATGTAGAAGTTCTAAAGATGGTGGAAACTCCGGCAAGCAACTAAGACTTTTGCATCTGCTCAAGTACAAATGCCGGAGTCGCGGGAGCCTGTGGATACAGCTTGGAAGACTTTCAAGGTATCTGCAATCGCTGAGCTCCAAAAATATAAGCCGACTCAGATGTTCGATGGATGAGGGTAACTCTTGAATACCTGCATTTGCTAAACTGAGGTATAGCAAGGATGTTAGATTGTAGATGTTGTCCGGAAGCCTCCTAAGATTTCTGTAGTTATTCAAATTCAACTCAACTAGATTCATAGGCTCCAGGCTTTCAGGAAAACTGTCAAGTTCCAACCTTTTCCGTACAGAAAGCATTTGATCAAAGTTCAATTCACGGAAGTTGCGAGGCAAGCTTGACAACTTTCTGCAATTTATTACGTCTAAATAACGAACTGTTGAGGGAAGCAACATTGATTCTGGCACTTGTGTCATTGCAGCACAATCAAAATACAATTCATTCATATTTGCTTGAGGAATCTCTGGATACCTTTCAGCCCTTAGGCAACCAACCATGTTAAGAACTTTTAAAGCTTTCGATTCGATTCTTCTTGGAAGATTCTTCAGTTTTTTACAACCCTCAAGTTCGAAAACTTCCAGTTTGTAAAGATATTGAATGGATGAGTGAACCTCAACTAAACTTCCACAGCCATTCAGTTTGATGGCCTCAATTTTTATAGCCTTTGACAGATCAGGAATTTCAGCCAAATATTTGGATTTTGAGAGATCGATCTCTATTAAATTGACAAGATTCTGCCATGAACACAAAAAAAAAAAAAAAAAATTAGCATCAACTTCATGCATGTTTCAGGGAAAGAGAGTACAAAGTTAAATATGGAAGCAACTACTGTTAGAGCTATTAGTATATATAAATAATTAAATACCTGTATTCCATCCCAAAGCTTTTTAACCTTGCTATCCTGGAGCCGAAGCACAACTAGACTTTCTGGAAAGAACTTCGATGGTATTGACTTCAAAGGAAATTTAGTCCAGTGGAGATAACTCAAATTCTTGGGAAGAGATCGAAGCCCTTGATGCAAAAGGTGCAAGTTTTCTTCTCCATATCTACCTATGTCCTCGTGAGGCCAATAGAATTCGAGAAATTTAAGATTATACATCTTTGTAAACATGTCAGGTTCTAAGTGAATCTCACTTAGAACCATAGACATGTCCAATGATATTCCTTCAATTGCTCCATTTCCCTAAGAATTGATAGTACAATATGTATTCAATATTATTATATTAGTTAAAAACATAATGAATTATTAAGAAAAGCTCACCTTGTTTTCTATCAATGCATTGTTGAGATGCTTAGGATTGATCAACAACGTAGTACGATTTTCGGGTTGTGTAGATTCATCATCTGCAATTTTTCTACCCATTTCTTGCAATAGATCGTGCATCTCCAACTTATTGCTAGAGGTAACCATAATGAGAGATTTATCAATAAGGGTAGTGATAGGAAAATGCACACTAATTTCAAAGGCGACATCCAGAATTTTGGTGACATATTCACGACTTTGTCCTCTGAAAAGACATGCAATTGCAAGAAATATTCTTTTCTCTTCAGAACCTAGTGCATCATAGCTTGTTTTTAAAACATAGTGAATTCTAGGATCGGGGATGTTGCCTAATCCTTTCAACATGCTCTTCCAATCTTCGTCACTTCTATCAAACAATGTTGAACCCAAAACTTTGAGAGCCATTGGATTGCCTTTCGCGTAACTTACCACCCTTTTTGCTTGCAATATATGATCACTTGGAGGACAATCTTGATTGAAGGCGTTCATACTAAAAAGCTGAAGAGCTTCAGAATCATTCAGTTCCTGCATTGTACAAATCCTACCACCTGCAATGTTTATGAGAACTTGCTTATTTCTACTAGTGACAATAATTCTGCTCCCTGGACCAAAAAAATCAGGCTCACGAGCTAATAATAGCTCTTCTAATTGTCTTGAATCATGTGCATCATCAACAACAACAAGAACTTTCTTCCGACAAAGACGATCCTTTAAAAATGACAGGCGTAAATCAATAGTGCTTTCAGTTAAACATTCTTTCTGTAACAGTGATGAAAAAAGTTGGTATTGTAACTGAAATAGTGTACAATATCTTTGCAATTGTTCTCTAGTATTGGGAAGAAAACAACAACTATCAAACTGGGGATAGATTTCATCATAAAGAACCCTGGCAACAGTGGTCTTACCAAGACCACCCATCCCCCATATTCCAACAACTCTAACACCATCCGATGATTCCAAGCATAATAGAGATTTAATTACTTCAATTCTTGACTCAAAGCCAACCAAGCCTTTGTAGTAGTATTTGGAAGCCTTTTGATTCAGCTTTTCCAAAATATCCTTTATGATTCCATTGATAAGTTCAGATTCTGACCTGGTAAAATGAATGATAGACGAATCTTTACTATTAAAAATCAGAACTGACAATTTAAATCTTACCGAATTCTTTCAAATTGCCATTTAAAAAGATTCTATTAAATAATATCCAACTAAAGGTTTATTTTCGAGAGCATGATTTCATTCTTATTTTGTTAAAATTTATTCAAAAAACTAAATAAAAAATAATTTAAATTTGATCTTCTACGGATTACAGAAAGGACGAGGTAAAAAAATATTAATTACTTAAAAGTTCAATTGCCACCACGTCTCTATTGTAAATATGCAATTATGAATAACCTGGCCAAAATAACAGAAATTAGACCTAAATCGATTCTAAATAAAAAAAAAATGTATAATCATTTTAATTTATTTGAAAAAGAAAAAAAAAAGGAAGTAATATGTATCTTTAAATTATAGTACATATATCCCATCCCATAAATCTCAATAAGCAAGAATTAGAAATGATCATTAATTTATCAAAACAGAAATGTTCATCAATTCTTTAGGCTTTTTTTTTTTAATTATTTCAAACAAATCTAAGAACATTTCGTTAAGCATCATTACATTAATATTGGTTTTTTCAAAGTATTTTACCTGATGACAGATGAATCCCATCCAGGCAAATTAGCAACTTCCTTCAAAGCATCTCTCCAGTTCTGCACCTCATCTTTGGTCGACTCTTCATGTTTCACAAATGCAGCTCCAAAGCTACCGATCTGGTTACGAACATGGGATGGATTAATTCGATAAAACACCGGTATAATAATTTGACCCTTGTTTCTCCTGCAATCAAGAATCTTTACAAGTTCCCTTAAACACCATTTGGAAGATGCATAGTTTTCTGAAAGAACAACAACTGAAATTTTGGACTGCTCAATTGCCTCGAAAAGTGATGATGAAATCTCTTTTCCTCTTACAAGTCCGTTGTCAATGAAAGTCAGAATTTTCTTCAGATTTAAGGCATTATAGAGATGGCTAGTAAAGTTATCACGAGTGTCATCACCTCTAAAGCTAAGGAAAACATCATATTTTCGTTGAGAGTTAGTTGTATATGGGGATCGATGAGAAGAAGATGCAAAAGAAGAAGCTTGGTTCATGATTTAAAAAAAAAAAATTTAGAAAAAACAGACCGATAGTTGAGATTAAATTTCAGAACTTCTACAGCTCTTTTTCCATCAAAGCTTCAAACAAGTTGGTGTTGGTATTGGCGCTTGAGAGATTTCTATGAATGCAAAAGAGAAAGAAGAAGAGTGATTCATAGTAAAAAAAATTAGAAAAAACAGATAGTTGATTGGCTTTTGTATGCTCCTCCATGTTAAGTTCGGGGAAAATTCTTGACTTGTTGGGATGCACGTGCAGGTGAACACATACACAATGTGTGTGTGTATATATATATATATAGTATGCTCCTCCATGTTAAGTTGGGGGGAAATTCTTGACTTGTTGGGATGCACGTGCGGGTGAACACAGGTAGGAACCAAATTTCTTACATAATACCATGTTAAGTTGGGGGAAAATTCTTGACTTGTTGGGATGCACGTGCGGGTGAACAGAGGTAGGAACCAAATTTCTTACATAATATATATATATATATATACTCCATATGGACACCATTCTACTTTTCCGGACTTGCTAAGTTTTTGACTTAAATTGAAGAATTCAAATTGGATTTAGATTATCAAAAATTAATTATTCGGAAAGAAATTAATTTTAGAGTTATTATAAAATTTTTCAAATAATTAATGTTACTTGGGGACAAAGTTTTATAAGTCTATAAATACAAGGTTTTCCAAGATGCCTATTACCACATTACAAGACAATTTGAGGTTTGCAAGTTTGAGTGGTGGAAGCTACGAAGAACAACAGAAATAGAACGTGGGGTTTGCAAGTTTAAGTGGTGGAAAGCCAAGAAGCCAAAAGCACAAAACAACCTAGGGTTTGCAAGTTTGAGTGACAATTATGTTTGATGTGGGAATAGTATCAATGAGCTTGATGTGAGAATCACATCATGGGACTTGGGTGTGGGAATAATATCCAAGGGGTTTAGGGCTTTGGGAAACACATGTATGAGAAGTTGTATTGTTCTTTAGGGATTCTAGAGATGGTTTTCTCTAGAGTTTTTAGAAGGGTGTTTTCTTTTAGAATTTCTAGAAGGGTGGTATTTATTTCTATGGTTTAAAGGAAGGTTCTCTAGGGTTTCTAGAAGGGTGGTATTTATTTCTATGGTTTAAAGGAAGGTTCTCTAGGGTTTCTAAGAGGACTATGTATTCTTCTAGTTTATATGAGAGAGTGATACAAAATTGTGGGTTTGAATTTAATCAACTCAAGGGGAGTGACAATTTATTGTATTGATATTTTATCTCATATAGTGAAGAATTGGTATCTTTCTATGGATGTAGGCAGTTAAAAGCCGAACCACGAAAATGTTGTATGTTTTTATTATCTGATTTTGGTTTTTTATTATGACATGTTTATTGATGGTTTAATTGGGAGGACTTTTTCCAAAAGGACCGTTTAGTGTTGTGTTTCGATTCTTTTGAAATGGATCGGTATGATGCACTTCAAAATGGAAATCTGGAGATTTATATTATATACAAATTTATATTATTAATTGGGTTTTTAACAAATAATAAAAGAAATATTTTACCTTATAACTCATTATAAAAAAAATTAATAATGGTGATAACAACAATAGTGCTAAAAAAATAGATGATTTTCTTTATTTATTATCAATATTGATAGGGGGAAAAACCAAAAATTAAAAATTTAAGATTGAAAATTAATGGACAAGTATGGTATGCATATATAACCACTACTAGTACTATATTATTGCCATTGTGGTTTTTGTTATTTATAATATATATTTATATTTTAATATACATAAAAATAATAATATAATAATAATATTTAGCTCATTAATTTCAAATAATATCAATAAAATTAGATTACTTAGTAACAATAATAATTATTAAATTATTTAATATAATATTAACAATATATTTTAATTAATAAAAATAACCTAACTTTTCATATTTTTATTTGTAAGACCACTACTTACTTTAATTAGAATGACATAGTTTTGGACAAAACTATGTCGTTATGGTTATCTATAATATATGTCTATATATAATTATATACAATAAAAGTAATAATTATAATAATATTGTTTAGCTCATTAATTTTAAAGAATATCAATAAGATTATGTTACTTATAAAAATAATAATTAATAAGCTATCAAATATAATAATAACAATATATTTTAATTAATAAATTATAAAATTTGAAATTATAATTCTTATTTTTATATTTTTAATCTAAATTGAGATGTAATGAGTATTACACATTTTCACTTATTGTTGATAATAATAATAATAATAATTTTCTTATTTCTTATATTTATAAATTTAAATTGTATTGTAAAGAATATTCTATATTTTTATTTGTTATTTGAATTATTTAAACTATGCAATGTGAATTTTGTTTTATATTTTAAGTTCAACTTGTAATTATAATAAACATTTCACATTTTTATTTGTCAATTGAATAGTAGTAGTAGTAACGATGATTAATAATAATGAAATTATAATTATTTTTGACAAAAATTGAGGTCAAATATCAGTAGATGCACCCAATCATCCCAACCAGGTTGGCACAATCTTAGCACCCTCATCATCTATTAGGACTCAAAAATATTATTAATAATAAAAAGAAAAAATACAACTATAGAAGATCCAAGAACAGAAATTCAACAAAAACGAAACCTCTCAACAGCACTAAAATCTTCAAAAAGAAGATTAATACAAAAATCAGGACAAGAATGCCACCAGTGGAAGCCAGTGTGATGAGCTTCAAACTTAGCTAGACTATCCACCACACCATTACCTTCACGACAAATGTGTGAAACAACAAAATTAAAGCTCTGAAGATCATGCAAGCAAGAATCCCATTAAAACCGAACCCTACATGGAACATCAACTGAGCGTTTTGAAACAAATGCACAACCCAAGTCGAATCACATTCAAGCCATAAATTATACTAACCCAATTCTTTTGCTTTTTTAAATGCATACATAGATGCATACAATTCTGCAAGAAAAGCAAATCCAACACCTGCATTAAAAGCAAAAGCTCCTTTAACGTAGCTTCTAGCATTTCTGAAAACACCACCAGTGCCAGAAATACCCGGGGAACCAACCACTGACCCATCAGTATTAGCTTTAACCCAATCAGAGATAAGAGGATGCCAAGTAACACTAATAATCTTTGGAGCTCTAGTAGGAATCGCATAAATATTGAACAAAGAAAGAATTTGCAGTTCCTCCAAAGAGTTATTTGTCGAACCGTGATTAAAGAAAGCACACTTTTTAATCATTTTCCAAAGATTGCTTTTAATATGTAACATTATATCCATAATTAATTAGTTGCAAGGAAGTTCTATGAAAGCAAGTAGACAACAATATGTTGAAAATAGAAGGAAAATCACATATTTATTTATTAAGCCGTCCATATATTTTTTATCCGACAATTAGAAACAACCAATCGACCCTCAAAATATATATATATATATATATATATATATATATATATATATGTCTTATTTAGTCTAATATTGACAAAAGTTCATTTTTTTGCCCTTGTAAGGAGAAGAAGTCTTTTCGTGTTTTTTAAGGACATTGTTTGATTAACTAAAGTGGGCAGTGTGATTTATCCATCTAGTTTAAAAAAAAAAAAAAAAAAAGAAGACATTGTCCCAGTTGAGATATGTTATTTAATGTTTTAAAGTTTCACCATATCTCGATTTCTTCTCTCTTACTAGGTTTATCGGTTCTTTTTTTTTTTTTTTTTTTTGACAACACAAACAGAAGGAAATGTACTTTTCTTGCTGATCTCAACACAAAGAGAAGCTTATTTTTCTTGCCGATTTCTCCCATCAAGCTTCCTTACGCTTTCTCTTGCCAATTAATTAAAAAAAAAATAAGCATTAAAAAAAATACCATAATCACCAAAGACTTACCAAGTCAATATTTATCCACAGTTTCACGTCGCCTGAAATAAAATGTCTGTCGAGTTGGTAGACAAATGAAAAAAGAAAAAAAGTTCACATCAAATTTTCACTGTCCACCACTTTTGGCCAATCATTTTCTTTTAAGAGTTGACTTTTTTATCAAATGTCATCAAAAAATAAATACAAAGAAGTTTTTTTTTTTTATTAAATGATCAATAATCCTGAGCAACAGAAGATGTAGACATTTCTGTTCAAAAAAAAAAAAGATGTAGACATTTATTTTTTCCGTAGATTTTTTTAATATATATATATATATATATTATGAAAATGGTGGACTAGATTAGATTTCAATAAGTGCACCAAGAAATCCCAACTAGATTGGCACCTCTATAGCATCATCTTCATAAATCAATCTAGACCTCTTTATTAATAAAAGAAAATTGTACAAAAAAAGAACAACCATAAAATGGAAATCGAAACTAAGAAGAGAACCTATAGTTCTCTTTACCTAAAATTTCTCTCAAAATTAAATCATTACAATCAGAAGGATGGTTGTTCCACAATTTAATTTGTTGAAGAGAGATGCCAATAAGAGAGAGTTTGTCAGCCACCGCTTACCCTCTCTAAAAATATGGGAGATGTAAACCTGCATGGAAGTAAGTTTGTTGAGGCAGTCTTGCCTAGGGGTGTAATCGAGCCGAGCCGCTCGCTAGCTGCTCGGCGTTCGGCTCGCTAAAAGCTCGTTCGAGCTTATTCATTAAGTTAAACAAGCCGAACCCGAACATAATTTTGAAGCTCGTAAGCTAAACGAGCCGCGCCTGAGCATCTTAATACTCGGCTCGTTTAAGCTCGTGAACAGGCTCGCGAATAGGCTCGTGAACAAGCTCATTTACTATCTCATAAATTTAAATATTAGTATTAGTAGTGGTATTTTTTAGGTATGATCTAAGAAAAATTTTAAGTAATTTTAGTTTTTAGCCACTTTTATATTACTTTATTTTTATCACCTTAATATGAGAATGTATTTTATGTCTAAGGTGGTTATTAATAAAGAGTATATACTCTAAAAAAATTATAGAAGGCATCGTAATATAAATTAAGTATGAATATTAAATAAACTACATAATCTTAATGTTATAAAACAATTTAGTATTATTTTATAATATTAATGTAGTATTAAATAGATATAACATTGATTAAAATTGTTATTAAGCAAATATAAAATTGTTATTATAAATTATAATTTAATTTGAATTATCTGATCACAAAAATATATAATTTTAATGTCATAGCTAGATAATTTGTCCATAACTATAAAATTACGTAGTTTTGATTTAGCGTAATTCACTAAAAATCTCTCTTAACCTATCTCATAAATAAATAATTTGTTATAACCATCAAATTATATAATTTTCTCCAAACTACGTAGTTTTGATTTAACATAATTCACTAAACATCACTCTTCACTTTAACTTATTGCATCATTCTCATTCATTTAACTTAATCTTAATGTTATAAAACGATTTAGTATTGTTATTAAACAAATATAAAATTGTTATTATAAATTATAATTTAATTTGAATTATCTCATCATAAAAATATATAATTTTAATGTCATAAATAAATAATATGTTCATAACTATAAAATTATGTAGGTTTATGAAAAATACGTAGTTTTACTCAAAACTACGTAGTTTTGATTTATCCTGATTCAATAAAAATCCCTCTTAATTTTCTATAACCATAAAAATCTCTCTTAATTTATCCTAACCATAAAAAATCCCTCTTCACTTTAATTTTTCTATAAC
>CATIWK010314088.1:0-19678 GCA_949634005.1 Mallotus japonicus | reverse complement strand
AATTTTTGAATGTATAATTTTAATTTATAGTTTGTATTTTTTAAAATTTCTTTAGGCTCGTTTAAGCTCGCGAACAGCTCGTGAACACCATGTAAGATAGCAAGCTCGGCTCGAGCTCGGCTCGTTTATAAACGAACCAAGCCCAAACTAGCTAAAGCTCGGCTTGGCTCGACTCGACTCGATTACACCCCTAGTTCTTACAGTCAGGCTCTCATGTTTGGGATAGCCCTCCTGACTTCTTGTTGAATGTTCTTCATTCTGATCTTGTTTAATGAATTTCTTCTCTTTTCAAAAAAAAAAAAAAACTAAAAGTTGGTTTGGTGAAGTTGACTCTTATTCCTTTCGTTTCATGGGATAAAATTCGGCCCGGGACAGGAGTTGTATACTACATATTCTCCTTTTTTTAAGATATTAAAGTTAAAGAGTGCGCTTCCCTTTCTCTCCAGAGGCAGAGGGTATGAACACTTAAATGAATAACTGAATAAAAGGAATAAGGCAGTTAGGACTACCTGCAGCATCCCTAACTGACTGAGTTCAGAATTTTTCTTAAATCACTCATACATTCCCTTCAGTTCACTATGCTACTCTTTGTTACCTGCTTAAAGTGATCTTCTGGCTAAGAGGAGAAAGGAGGATGGAGGGTTTGATGCACATTTTTAGAATGTTTCACTCCTTTACATTCGCTTTTACAGTGCCTTTTTCGGGTGCATCCTTCAACCAGAGAACATAAATGCCCCTTGCCTCAAATTGTAATGTTGAAAACTCATTTCACTTCACTCCACTCCGTTATTTTCAATCCACTCCCACGCAAAGCTGGAATTGAAGTGTTAAGAAAGGGGTATTATGTTCAATATGTGATATATTTGAGGTGAAAAAAAAAATCCCTTTAAGGTGATACAATCAGTTTAAAAGAAAATCTTGCCTAGTCACTCATCAAATGCCTAATGTAAAACCAGTATTGGCAACACATTCCATTCAAACAATTAAGTTTGAAGTAAGAGTTCCAGAACCGACAAACATTTGAGATGCAAGTATAAGATAAAAGAGAACCATCCAGATCAATAAAGGGATCATCAATCAAGAAACTGCACATTAGATATAATTAGGCAAGTCATGGCAGGCAGCGATTGTGTGGCTGCTACAAAATTACGTTAAAAAGTTTCAGAAGTTTCCAGTTAAGCCATTACAATTAAAGATAATTTCGACAAATAATAGCAGACAAATACATTAAGGATCATAAGCAAGCAAAATTCCGAATACTAGTAGCTGAGGCCAATTGCCTTCTGCTGGACTACTGCATGCGAGTTAATTAACTGTAGAAAACAATAGGAAGAAAGAAACGGTTAGACATTTCATGAAAGAAAGCTGTCAAACATCTATACAAAGTCTGAGAAGAGAGAAACTTTCTGTACTTTCAAGATATGACTGATAAAGGACACCCCCGTATAACATAGGATATAACAGGAGTGGCATTAAAGGGAAAGAAACACATAAATGATACAACATTAACTACAAGGATGGCAAATAACGTTGATATTCAGGCCAATATTTGCATTTAATGGTGTGATCTAAGACCAGTAGAAAAGCACACATTCATTCTGGAAATGATAATAGAGCAAGGATGATTTTGACATAAGACATGATCTCACAGAACACAAAGGAGAGGCAAAAAAAATCACACACGCAGGTGAGATATTCCCCAAGTTCCGCATACAAACTCCTACTCCACGAGATAGGCAGAAAGACAAGGTGGTAAACAAATCAGTTTAGGAAGAAACTTGAAATATATAAGAATCCATAAGAGCATCAATTTTCTCTAACCGTAAAGGCTTCACCGCTGCAAAAAAGCTGGTATATGTTACAGTTGCAATCTCATAAATATCAATTCTTTGAGATGTGAAACATATGCTACAACTGTAAATCTAGGATTTGATTTCAAGTCCGAGATTGCACTAAATAACAGCATCAGTATTTTCAGGATATGAACAACAGGCAGGTAGAAGGCTGGTCTTCCCTGTTCCATTCTTAATCCAAAACAAGATAAACATTGCTCCCCATAATAAACAAGTTGTGGGAAGGAAAAAATGGTAAAGAAAGCCAAGGAGAGGCATCATATTTGTACCGGCAGACACACATCAACTTTAAGATAGACACTGCAACTGAGCTATTGACAAACTGTAACGGAGAAAGGCATAGATTCTGAGTTTATAAGGCAAGGATTTCTTGAATAGTTTACTAATGCGAGACTTTTTTGTAGTTTGACAATACATCAAAAGGACATGTAAGTCTCATTACCGATACAATCAAAGGACATGCATGTGATGGCTAGGCTTTTTGTTGTATCTCACCAGATGAGATGTAGACATTCAGGCAGGTTTCTTCAATTCTACAGAAAATATCTGCTTTCGACAAAAACTCATGCCAGGGCAACATGACTCAACCCCACCCATGGCACCAATAAGCTATTTTTCCATAGATAGTACAAGCTGCAGTGGATTATATGCCCTCTGCAAAGGGGTCCAGCCTTTTCACATGACCATGAAGTGGCAGTGAAGCAAAAAGGTCTCTTTTCTCGTAGTATTTCAAGGTACAGTTCCCATAATGGGGCCAAATGAAGGTACGTTTTGCATTGTGTTTTAAAAATTTTTTAAGAAAAGTTTAAGAAATTTAAAAAAAATTAATATGTAGGCTTAAAATTTTTTAATAGTTTATAATTAGGTGATATATATTTTTTTTAAAAAATTTATCAATTTATTTATTAATCTAAATAATTTTTCGTTAGTTAACCATTAAAATGAAAATTTTATTTGACTTATAGGACTTAATTGTAAAAACTTTTTAAGATAAGGTCCAATATAATCTAATTTTAAAGGAAAAAAAGTTCCTATTAGGACCAAAAAAAAAAAACATTAAGGTCCAATGTTGACTTCGGGGCGTAGTTGAGGGTCCAATTTTACCCTTTGGCCTTGATAAAAAGAGCATGTGCCCAACAGGCCAAGTAAGAGTGGGTTCCCAATGTGGATTCAAAACTTGAAACTATATCTTAAAGATTGGAAAAGCTAATAGTATAAAGAAATTAAAATGACAGCTTAAGTAAAAATGGTTATATAACAAAATAACAATGAAATTTAGCAAAGAACCTGCAGTCATTCCCCAAATGTGAATGCCACTTCAGTCGGAATAAACACATTACAACACTAATATGAAAATGCTATCTGAAGATTGAAACCCTCTCCTTTAAAGACAAATCTCTCACTCACATAATGCAATATCATTAAAACAAATGACAATCTATTCATAATAGTTTTCCCAATATTCCCAGTTAAGCTAAGAGAATCAGTTCTTCCTCATTGTCTAATCCTTTCCCCAAAATGGCTGTTGGATCAAAACATTGATATCATTAAGATATTAAATGTCAATAACCCCAAGCTTTTCAATTAACTTCCAGCTATGTTCTTGATATTACATGTTTGTTCTTTATGCTTTTCTCTGTGTTTAACACTCCACCCATGCAAACCATCAGTTATTTTCATCACTGTTATCTTTTTTTTGGCATTTTATCCGCAAATGGGCTGCTTAAGTTGTAAATAACATTCCTATGCCACAGCCTAAAAAGGCTGCTTAAGTTGTAAATAACATTCCTCAGTTCAAAAGATTAACTCATGCACCCCAGTAGCAAGAATCCAATAAAGGGTTAGTTGTCAGATACAGCAACAAACCTAAAATGAAGAAAACCCACCAACAAGATATAACCTTTTGTGCCAAATGAAAGCATAGAACAGCATAAAAAAGTATAAAACCTCTTCAAGACACTTCTTTATCCAAAGCCAGCATAACATCCTTACAATATAGAGCTATTTGGTTAATCTTAATGCGCTAAATTAGCATGCGAAAATTTTTACGGGGGAGACAATCCAGATCAGATAAAAAAGACAAAGTTCAATCAACACAGCTCTACACTCATTTTACCTAGATCACCATAACACCATAATGTTTAAATGAGTTAAAAATTAAAAAGCAAGCCCCTTTTAACTAAAAACCCAAAACACTTCTCACATAACCAAAACAAAACAACAAACCCATAATTAAAATCCAGAAGCATTGCACATAAATGAGCAAGGAATACGCAATATTACCCTTGTCCATCAAGATTCCCTTGGCCACTGCTCCCTCCGCTGCCATAAGAGCCGTCATCAGCAGTCTGCCAAACAGATTGCCAAGCCTGAGAAGGTGGCTGAACATAAACACCTGTTGGATCCATAGCAGCAGGCCTACCAATCATCATCCCTCCAGGACCAGCACCAGCAGTGGGCTGACCCATTGGAGGATAATAATAAGGCACACCACTAGCAGTAGCTCCAACAATCCCTCCCAATCCAGCGGCCTCGTCTTTGATCTCATCTCTCGGGACAATATCAACCAAGAAATCAAAGATGTCAGTCCTGGTAATAGCTGCAGCGATGTCGTTTTTCTGGAGAGTCCTCCTTTTATTCTCTTCAGCGTGAAGCCAAGACCTTATGGTTAATTCTAATATGAAAAGCTCGCATGCTTTTGCAAACAAAATAGGCGCTTCCGCAGAGATCATGCGAACATCCTCGTCAGCTTTCATGATTTTCTTGATTCTCGCCAGAGGGAGCTGGTGATTCTTGAAATCATTAACCTGTTCGATCTCTTGTCTTTGGTAGGACCAAAACACCTGCAGCTGCTGCTGCTGCTGCTGGAGGAGGTGGTGGAATGGTGTTGGCGCTGGTGCGCCAGTGGTCGGTGGTTGTGGCGCGTAGGGGGCGGATTGGGCTTGCTGGGTGTTGTTGGCATCCATCTGATTGGTTCAATTGGTTAAGTGTTTTGTTGGTGCTGTTGGGTTTTTTTTTTTTTTCAAAAAAAAAATAAAAAAATAAATTTTTATTTATATGATTTGATCGAATTTTCTTTTATAGTTTGACAAATGTTGGTGTGTCTGAGATGCGTTAGATTTTGGGTGATTTAAGGGTTTGAGAGGAACATAGAAATGGATGGGAGAGATGAAAGGATAAGGTTGAAGATGAAGAGGGAGTGGTTTCTTTAGGAACGTTGGATTTGATGATTTTTATTTGGCCTCTTTTGGGTTGATTATAAAAGGACTCTATTCTTTTTTTTTTTGGGAAATTGACTCTATTCTATTCGACTCTGTTTTTTTTTTTTTTTTTTGACCAAAGTAGAGGAATGGGGAGGGGGAGGTGGGTCTCGAACCCGAGACCCACCGGGTGTCCCTCAAGCATCTGCCCACTAGGCTAGAGATGCGGGGACACTATTCGACTCTGTTTTTATTTCTTTATTTTATCTCAATATATATATATATATATAATTTTTTATTCAAAAGAATTGTTAGCTTTGCTTTTCATCTCTGTCTCTCAATATTGTTTTTTTTTTGGGATAATTACATTTTTGGTATCTCAACTTTTCAGTTTTTGCTATTTGAGTGTCTAATCTTTTTTTTTTTGCAATCAAGTGTTTGAACTTTTGAAAAACATACAAATGTAGTGTCTCCGACTGATTTGATGCTGACTGGGTGCTCAATCAGATCAAACAGGACCCACTTTTATCTCAATCATTAATTATATCATTTGTCACATGTGTTGCATTATTTAAAGGATAAAATTACCCTTATTCAGTCACCCTTCATGTCTGCCATGTCTGATGCAAAAGTTATTGTTGAAGTTATTTTTGTCAATTCATAAGACTGAATAAGGGTATTTTTGTCTTTTAAATAATGCAATACACGTGGCACATGACATGGCTGATAACAAGGATAAAAAGTGGGTCCAGTTTGATCTGACTCAGCACCCAGTCGGCCGAAGACACTAAATTTGTATACTTTTCAAAGTTCAAACCCTTGATTGTAAAAAAAAAAAAAGATTAGACACTCAAATAGCAAAAACTGAAAAGTTAAGACACCAAAAATGTAATTATCCCCTTTTTTTTTTTTACTCTAGAATTTCTAACTCAAGTTAACAATATCTTAAAAGGGAAAGTTGTTAGGTAAACTTATTGTTCTTGCTGTGATGAGATCATGTTTTGATACAAAAATAGTATATTTACTGCTATTACTAGTTAAACAATTCAGGCTCAAGATTTATATGTTCCTAACATAAAGTTTATTCCTTTTTCCAAAAAAAAAAAAAAATTGCTTTTAGAGTCTAAATTCTATAACAATGAAGGGGGAAGAGCAAAAGAGAAGAACCTGATTTTCACATCCAATATTGGTCAAAACTTTAGTAATGTCTCCTTTATGAAACGATACAAACCACACTGCAATTTGGTTCAACAAAAATCAGATGCTTAAGGGCTTTACATCATGCATTTACGACTCCCTAACCAAAACAGTTTATATGAAGAACAGGGCTCCCTAACCAAAACAGATTATATGAAGAACAGGGCAACAAGAAGTGCATTTCTGTGCACTATTCACCTTGTAATGCATGCTTGCATGGATGGATGGTGTATTTGAAAGCAATCGATATAAAATTATCAACCAGCTTCAGGTTGCTAGCCTGTCATGGGATAGCAAATTATCCTAACTAGTTTACTGCTTTTCATGGTATAAAGGTAAATAAGAGGCAAACAACTAAAATAACATTTTTAGTTTCAGGACGATAGTTAAGATGCATGATACAGGCAAGAAACTAGAAGAGAAGTGTTCTATTTAAGGCTCCAAACACAGTTGAAACTAGTTTCAGCAATGAATATTTGTTTTAAGTTTCTCTATTTCCAGAATTGAAGATTGTAAAGGCTTTATAAGGTGTATTGAAAAGAAGTACAGCTCCTAGGGCAAAAAATTGACCGGCTGCAAAAACATCCTCAAAAGGTATACAGAAAAAAAAGGGAAAAAAAAAATGGTGGGCAGCAAATAATGAACTTAGCCTACTGGATGTTAAGCTCCTATTCTACCCAGTACCCTCTGTGCAAATTCAGCCTTCCAAACAATCTTCATTCTACAGATGCATCTGAGAGAAGTCTCAGGGGCATCCTATAAATACAAAAGCAAAACCATTTCCTATACCCACCACTGTGATGAAACTGAACTGCTAAACCATTCCTGTATAGACTTTCAAATTCTTTTCTTTTTCCAACTAGAACCGTTTTAAGTGACCTAGTTCCTTTCTCGCTTCCTTTTGTATACTATTAGCTTCTCTACCACGGTTTCCTTCCCCTTATCCATCCTAACCTCTGCCACATTTCCTTTAGCAGAATTTTCCACCACTCCTCTTTCCTTGGTTGTTTCAACATTTTCCATTGACCATTTTTTCACGTCTGCAAGTGGACCCTTAGCCCTTTCAGCACTCTCCACCATTTCTTTCACCTGAACTTCAGTCAATACTTTAAGTAGTTCAATAGGCATGGATGCAGGATCAAGTTCCCAGCAATCTTTGGGAGCAGCATGACCTTCTTGACCTGTCAAAAAGAAAGAAGGGACCTGGTGAGAAAGTCTAAACAGCTCCTCTCTTGGAATTGCTTTGGTTTTGCTAGGGTGGTCAGAATGCCGGCGAAATACTGTCTTAAAACCAGCAACTTTAACAAGAGGAGCAACCATCACACCTCTCTCCTCACTGTAGTCTTCAAGCACTTCCACCATGTCATACTCATGTATCACTTCATCAGAGGTAAGCTCGTTCCAATCAGGTGACCAATTCCTGTACAGCGCCCACACATCCCCCTTGCTAGGATAAATTTGAATGGTCCCTCTTGTGCCCTTTGCCCACTTCTTCACCTTGTGTGAAAAAGAATTAAGAGACATATTAACTTCATGCTTGCCTATCCAGAAGTCTCCATTGGTCTTGTAAAAACCAGAACCAATCCAATTTAATGGTGCCAATTCACGATTGCTTTTGGAATTAAGCCAGCTGATCTTCATTCTGAGTGGTTTCCGGCACATCACACTGTGAATCAAAGCATAATATCGAGGCATCCCATCATCATCATCGTAAGCAGCCCAAACCTGGTTATCACCAAATGATTTTTCTGTACGATCCTCGTCAAAATCATGAAAATCTGGATCTGGGACAGTCATTGACACTGAATCAGCACCCTTTGTATCAGTATCGATGTCTGAATTGCCAAGGAAAGGCTCTGTACAAGCTCTATTCTTAAAATCCATCAGGCATTTGTTTCCATCAGCTTTTGTGTCATTCCGCGGAGCATTTTCCTTTACCTTTTCCTTCTTATCCATCTCCTTCTCTGAGGTATTTAGCACAGCAGATTGAATCGTGCAGTCCTTTAGCTTCATGCAAATATGCTTCTTAGCCTTCTCCATCAACATGTTTCGAAGTTCCCACTGAGATAGCTCTCTCATCTGATTAAATTTATTGAGATCAGAAATGTTTCTCCTTCCGGTGTCAAAACTACCCTTTTGAGCAGCAGATTCACTGACTCCATTTTTACCTGCCATTTGATTTGCCATGTAGCTCATCCTTTGTTCATCAATGCGTCTTTTCTTCTTCAGCCTATCTACTTTGGGTATAGAGACAAAACTAGTATCAGAGGATCCGCTAGCTATATTAAAGCCTGCTTCCTTAAAAGTGTGAGATTTCCTTTGAAAAGACTCCCCTCTTGCAGCAGGTTTCGAAGCTATGAACGGCACGCTTCCAACACTGCCTGCTTCAGCAAATGCACCTGAATGTGCTGCAGATTGACTGTTGCCATTTATAGGTGGTGGTGGAATCTCAACAGCATTGAAGGGTTGACGACAGTTCTGGCAAATAAGTTTCTGGTTGAGATAAGCACTTAGGTACTCAAATTGTGTTTTACATAAGTTGCAGATTGTCCAAAAGGTTTTAGGTTTGGGAAAATGAGGAAGTGGACCAGCCTTTGGATGCATCGCACTGAACCGAGTTGTTGAGGTGGACTTATTATAATTGATGAAATTATGGAAACCATTCTGACCAGCTGGAATGACTGATGCATAATTTGGAATTTTCCGATTGTCACATAAATTTAACTTCTGATCATATGCACTTCTCTTGGCTTTATCAGACAACACTCCCCATGCTTCAGATAGAATCTTAAAAGCCCCTTCAGCACCAACTGATTTATTTCCACCAGGATGAATAATGAAAGCAAGCTTCCTGTAATGCTTCCTGATTGTGTCATCATCAGCCAGTGGTTCTATACCCAGCACTTTATACCAATCTATTTCCCCATTTCTTCTTTCCTTGGCAGACATGTACACATCAAGGGTTGCCAGAAACTGCGAAAGACCATCAAGCCCAGGAAACAAGGTCTGAGCCTTCAATGCAAATCTCTTTGCCCCAGCGACATTTCTCTCAATGAACTTTTTCTCTGCCATTGCCTTAGCTTTGAGAGCGTCTTCTTTATTACATTCCATTTTCACTATGTCTCTCCAATAACTGTCCTTCTTTGTAAATAAAAGCAAACACAAGAAACAAGAATCAATTGCCAATATCTACACTAGGCCACAGCTTCAATTATGAACCTGCCTCCATTCGTGCAAGCCCTAATACATAAAAAATCATGGTAAGAAAATTTCTACGAAGAGGGAAATAAAATCCACATGCTTGCTGAAAAATACAGACATAATTCATTAATAAAAACACTTGAAAACAACAAAACCCTAACAAATGCTCGTCGTTATCCATTAATAGAATACTTTTTGACACGTGTTCATATAAACTGGAAGACAATTATGGAATTCCAAGTATTTGGTAACGAACTTTTAAATAAGCGTAACAAGTTTGAAACATGACCTTAGAACAATATGATTACAATAAAGTAAACTCAAATGCATAGTTGCTAACACGTGTTAATCAAATGAAATAACCGGAATAAATTTTCTATAGTGCTGTAGATTACATAGTTACTAACAACTCAATCTAGAAACATATTAATTGATGAAATTGAATAACCGGATAACGTTTATGAAATTCCAAATACTCGGTAACGAACTTCCAAAATAGGCATAGCAGATTAGAAATAAAAAAATAAAGCGTTTGCACCGTCATCAATTAAGTAATCTTTTAACACCTGTTAATCTAAAAACCTATTAAACCAACAAACATTAGTAACCAGAAGAAGTCGTGAATTACCAACTCTTCCATGCCGAACTTATGGACATGACAGATTACAGGAAACGTGATTAAAACGCTCTGCATGTTACTAATTCATATTTGCAATCACAAAATTACACAATATGTGATAATACAAAAACCCTAGTGATCCTTATTTTAATAATCCAGACATGTCAGATTAGGGAAAACATGATCAAAATGCCATTCATGCTTCTCATTCAATATTTCATAACCAACTATTAGCATCATTGTATAAACCAAGAGTGTGTGATAAACGAAAATTTCCAATGATCCTTTTGGTAACTGAGAAGAACCAATAAGAATCAGATAGGGAAAAACAAAATGTAAATCTCATGACAAAGATTTCATTAGAAAAACATCTTGATATAGTTCCAAGCTATCTCTACATTTCTGTTAATTCAAAAGCAGCTAAAAAAATCATAATTCTATCTTGTTCACCCTTTAACACTATAATCTCAGTATCAAGCCCCTCAGATTAACACAAAATTCAAAAGCAAATAAACCCTAATCAATAATGGAGCAACAGAAGTACCCAAAATAAAAATCTTCCTTGAAAAAAAAAAATGAACCTGAATTTCTAAGAAACAAACAAACCCATGATTAAGAGACAATGAGTGTATCACATTCTATAGAGAGTGTACATTCACGTCCAAAATGCCCAATTCCAGTAATCAAAAGTAGAACCATATAGAATCTTGTTGATTACTTGACGATATAATGCAGGAAAAAAAATAATTATCAAAATTTTGCAAAACAGACAAGATATAAGTGTAAAAATGCAATCTTTGCATAGAATGTAACGAATAGGGAAAAACAAAAATTACCCTTTTGGAGAGAGTTAAAGCATAGGGACGCCATTGATGATTTTTTAGCTCTTGAATTTTGATTTTGCCCTATTTTATAAGACCCAGATCAAAAAAGAAAGAAAAAAAGGCAAAAAAAAAAATATATATATATATATATATATATAAAATAAAATTGCACAGTAGTTCTTTTTTTCTTGGGGTTTTAGATTTTTTTTTTTTTTTTAAGCCTAATGAAGATTGACAAACAAAGTACTGTCTACTGCTACTAACACAATTCTAATTGACAAACAAAACTATGTTTTTGCCTTGCATTCTACTTCATTTTATAAGCAACAAATGAATAAAAAAAACACCAAAGGGTTGCAGGGTTAAAACCTTAACCATGGTTTGTTTGTTTGTTTTTTTTTAACTTGGGTTAATAGGATTCCTTCTGCCATTTGCCTAAATATGGCAAAAAAAATTCAATAAAGAGGAAGAAAAAATTGGTAATATTTAAGAGCAGGATTTTTTTAATTTTTTTTGTCTAGAGTTTATTGACTTTTATTAATCCAATTCGATTCAATCTGAACATGACCATAATGACGCCATAACTCAAATTTGTGACCTCCTTTAAGCAAAAAGTACCCTATCAGTTGATTTCAATCATTGTTGATATTTTCTTTATTTTTTTATTATTTGTCAATTGAAGTTTTATTTTTTTAATTATATATTAATTGATTATACTATTTTAATTAATTTTAAGAGTATTTTTTATATTAGTCTAGTACATTTAAAATTTTAATGCATATAAACAAATATTCTTTTTTTTTGAAATAGTATTCTATATTTTTTTAGTTTCATGATTAAGTAGTATTATCGATCAATTTCATATATTATAACGATAAATATGAATTTTTTTAAATTTGACAAAAAGCATATCACTCATTCATGTTGAAAAAAAAATGAAAAAAAATCTCTTAGGATTTTGTGTTAAAGGGTCAAACTCTCTTTATATTCAAGTTTCAATCAATAAAGAGTAACAAGCTCTCAAAATTCTAGATTTTCTTTAAAGCACAAATAATGTGGTTCATTCTCATTTATTGTACCAAATCCAAGACCCTTTTTGAAAAGATTTCATGACTTTATGTTAAAAGTTAAAGCTATCTCCATTGCATGCATGGAGTTACATGACCTATGTATTAAAAAAATTATTGATTGGAAATGCATGAACTAATTGTCTATATATGGTAGCTAGTTCTGACTGAATTGGAAGGTTACTGAGATTTCCTTCTCCCAATGAAAAACTTTTGTCTACATTGTATCTGCCTTCAGTTTCATACCTGTATTCCACTTATTTGCAAGGCAAATTTTAGATGCTTCTCTTACGAAGAATGTAACAAAGGTTGAACAATTTGGGCTGCCTTAATATTTTGGTGGGTCTGAATTTGTATCTATACATTAATGCAGTTACCATATAGGTCAGAATTCTTTGGATTTTGCACAACAAAGAGAATCCAATTCTAAAGTTAACGCACAAGAAAGAGTTGTTTGCTAAAAATGAAAATGTACAGCTTTGACCCTTAACCTGGCATAAGCTTGCTAAGTAAATTATTGGTTGGACTTGCTTGATATGGAGCAGGGAAGGGTGTAGGAGAAGGGAGAGTATTTACTCAAACTTGGTGTATATAGGTATAAATCCCATTATTCATGTAGAACCCATCCATCCCCTCGTCAGCAATGATGCATGTACACCCTTTACAGATAAGTGTGTGATTGAGTGTGTGCGTGCTCTCGGGGGTTACAGAAGTTGCACACAAGAAGATGATATTTTTACCATACTATGTGTTTTGCATGTTTTTATCAGTAGCACTACCCTGTAAAAAGTATTCAAAACAATGGCTATAGTAGACAAGCTTCATTTCAGTGGGCATGAGTCACAGAATACATATTTTAGCATTCATGGGAATATGATTTCCAGAAGAGTCATGTTATTGATACAACATTAACATTTAGCAGTATGAAAGTATCATTCATTCAGTTCTGCTGAACATTAACAGCAAGCTGCACTTTCACGCTATTAGCCAGTAGTATTCATCAGAATCACCTGCATTGTTTCTTGAGAACACGCCATTTGCAAAAGATATCAGGAAATGAAAAGAAACACAAAAGAGAAGAATAAAATAAGTGAATTAATCATATCATGATTCTTTCTTTGGTTTCAATAAGTACATAATGAATGTTGCAAAGCACGATGAATATAGAAGCGTGATCATGGCTTAAGAGAATAAACTCAAGGTCTGATGTAGAGCCTTGGTGGAACTGGAAGATGAGTTAACTGCATAAACATATTTCAGAAACAAAGAAGGAACATAAAATATTTTTGAGAATGATTTGATTGACTATCTATAATCAATTTTGTATTTACTTTGTGGTAACAGAAGGCGGTATGCTTTATCTCTCTTTTGTCAGCAAGATCCTCATCCATAATGGTAAAAACTGAACCTCGTACATGATTTGAAAGCAATTGATAGTTTGCTGCAGCTGCTCCAGTTATCCTTGTGACTCAAGCATTAGTCTTTCCATAGAGCTGAGCATAAACACCTCTCGTTCGATGAACCACAATCAAACTCAGTATCATAGCAATAATGCAAACACCTGACATGATTCCACAAGTGAGGGAATAACATATGGAACCCATACAAGTAAGTGATTCCTCTTGAAGATATGGTGCAGGCACAGATCCTGAATTTGGCTGTCGGATAGCTTCCTGTTGCTCTGCATAGTGGTCGTATAAGCCACTTGCAATTACACCAGAGAATATAAGAGAACCAGCAGTACTAGACAGTGTAAGAAAATTGTACAGAGCACCAAAACTCTTCAACCCAAATAGTTCTGAAACTGCTGCAGGCACAATTGCCCAATGGGCACCATAGCTGAGTCCTATTAAAATGCTCACAACATAAATTTCTCCAGGCCAGCCCATCGCATAATAGAAGAGTCCAATAGCCATGATAACCTGAACAATAGCCATTGCCACTGGTCTTGGGTAGGCAAAATTTCTGAAAAAAGAACCAAGGTCATAATTATAAACCAGAGTTAGTAACATGTATGCCAGTATTTAGGTATAGGATAATTATTGAGCTGTAATTGTGAGCAAGAAAATGCAACAGAATGTGTTTTTCACCTAATGATAACTTCAGAGAAGTAGCCACCACCAACACGCCCAAGAAAGTTCCAAATACTTATCATGGATACAAATATGCTAGTATTGGTATATCCCAGAGATTGACAAATCTGACCCAGATTATCAATTATTGTCAAACCAGATCCGGAAGCCAGTATTAGAGAGAAGAACATAAGCAAAAAATCTGCCTTTACTAATGCCTGCAGCAAAGTGAAATCTTCCCCTCTACGTGGGCCTTTCTTCCGCTTGACTCTGACGGCTCCTTCAGCAGCTGCTTGGAATAGTTTAGCTTGCAGATGAGCAATTCGCTTGTGTCTTTCTGACACTGGAAGTGACTCCACTTCTCTAGGTTTCTCATCTTCGACCTCACTTAGAATGACCTCATTTTCGTCCTGCTCCTGCCCAGAGTTTACCCCTTCTTGTTTTTCTGGCTCAGGAAGAAGGCTCTCTTCTACTTGAGATCTTGGTTCAAAGAAGAAAACCAATCGAACAGGAATTGTAATGGGAAGCAGCACAAGAATTATCAAAATTACAGCAAATAATGTGACCAAAGTTTGGCTCACATCAACTACATCCTCAATTATCAAGACTCCCAGTATATAAGCAGCGAGAACAAGGCAGATGCTGTAGGTAAATAAGAAGCTAGAATTATCAGATGGCCTAATTTGTTTATGACCTCGAACGGGTCTAATAATGAACATCAGAGCAATAACAACCATAGATGGTCCCACTGCAACCATGAAAATCAGCCATGCTGCATTAGGGAAATTGATCATAATATAAATTTGAGTCAGAATTGCACCACTCAACCCTGCAAATCCCTTCAGTATTCCAACAACAGGACCTCGGTTTTTTGGGAAGTTCTGCACGCATGAAACTAGAGCTGCTGTATTGAAGTAGGTTTCACCATTTGTTCCCACAAATAAAGCAACACAAAGCTGCAAAGCAAAAATTGGTCGAACTTCAGAAACATGCGCCCTGAAAAAATTCTGCGATACCTCCTCTAGAAAGTCACATAATTACTCGGGTGTTGGACCTAGAATACATCAGTATGCCATTTTGTGATTAACTGGGTACCCTTGGCAGTATAAATAGCATTACATGACTAGTGCTAAACCACAACAGCATTCGGATCATAACCTACTAATATGTCAAGTTCTGAATTCATTTCATAGAGTTGGGTCATAAATACCAAATTAAACCATAAAATTCATAATCATCATTACCGAAAACCATAGAAAAAAAAAAAAACCAAAATTCTTCAAGCTCCGAAAGATAAAGCATATGTTGTCATAAGCCAAAAGAAATTCAGAGCCTGATCACAATAGAAGGAGAAGTCAAACTTCTCTCAAGAAACAACAATCAAAGTTTCCATGGCAAGTTTAGAGCTCGAAAACACTCACAATTATGAGGAAATGGAATTTAACAAATAATTTTCTTTAAAAAAAGTCTAATTTAACAAATAAAAATGATTAAACTCACCACCCAGAGGGGCAAAGCAGGCAACTTTTGGATTACGATAAGCCAAAGCACGCCATACCCAACAAAATTCTGAAAAACCCCAATCAGCAAAATGGCCCAAATAGGCAAAATCTCGCACAAAGCACCAGCAACAAATCCAATACTATCACCCAAGTCTTTAGCGACACCAAGCAAAGCCACCTGCCTCTGATTGTAACCCATAGCAGTTTTGATCACAGGCGAAATACTCCCAAACAAGTATCCAATCCCAGCACATGATTGCACCCACATTGCACAAACAAACACAGCCCATCTGTTACTGAAAAAGGCCTTCAATCTTCCATGGAAATGCTGCATCATCACCATCATCGTCATATTTTTCTCTGCCTCCGGCATGAATATAAACAGATAACTTCTGGGATACGGCTTCTCTAAGAGAGAGCAATTGTATGACTATTGACTATTCATAACATTACGGGTAGTAGTGTTGTTTAGTAGCTTGTTTGAAAGCTGAGAGCGGAAAGAAAAGATTTTTATTGGGTCTCGAAACGTCCCAGTCCCACCAACCGCACAAAGCTACTGATCAACCAAGCTAAAAATCCGCAAAATGAAGCCAGCAAAGTGTTAGTACAGTTAGCGAGGGAGGGAGTCTGAACTCAGTCATTCTAGTGGATTCCATCCGAGTTGATAATTTAAATAAAAAAAAAATAGTAATGCTGCGGAATTTGAACTTCCCATCTTAAATACCTCAATCTAAATCAAATAGTAAAAATTTTTTGAGTTACACCTTAAAAATAATTTTTTAAATAAAAAAATATTTGTCATGCCAATAATATATTTATTTAGGTAAGCTCAGACATTAAAACTTAAAATTATTTAACATTTTTTAAAGAGAATAGTTTTTAACTTAATTAGTCATTTACAAAGATGTAGTTGCTTTAATTCTTTAATTAAAATAATATAAGCTTTAATTTGATATATATGCCAACGTTGCTTGAGCTAAGGCTATCTCCAATCATAAACACTAAAATGTGTTAAATTTACATTAAAGTGCAATTACCATATTAATTTTCATCTAGTTCATTACACCATTTTTAGCACTAAAAAAAGTATTTTTTGTATATTCTTTTTAATATTTCATTTTATAATATTTAAACATTTATCACATTACACCCATATTTATATTTTTTTAACAAGTTCATCCACTAATAATATGTTTTAGTGTTTATCAACTAATGTTAAATATATTATATTTATTTGTTTTATAAATATATATTTGATTTAGGTATACTTTGCATTCAAGAAAAATATTTTGAATTAAATTATTTAAAAAAGTATGTATATACAATAAGAATTTGAACTAAATTTAATATATTAAAAAGTTATAAATATATTGAGAAAATAAAAAAAACATTTCGGGTTTGTGATTTGTGAATAGTGGAGACGCAGTTATACATTCTCACTATTCACAAAACTCAAATTGTGTCTCATTTTGGTGTTGAATTGGAGGCCATTTTTTTAATTTGTGTTGCAAAATGAGTCTGAATTGGAGTTGCCCTAAATAAGTCAGAGTCTTTTTAGGTATTATTAGAAAATTTTCACCCCTCCTTCCACAAATATTACGACAGGCCAAAAAAAAAAAAACCTGATATGCATAGCTATTAATTTTTTTTTAACTATTATATTAAGTAATTGATTTTATGTTAAAAAAAAATACTTCCTCCGTTCATTTTTAACTGTCATATTTTGAAAAAAATAATATTTCATTTATCTATCATTTTTATATATCTAAGAAAATATTACTTTTTGTTTTTCTATTTTATCCCTAGTAACATTTATTACATTTATTTAGTTTTTTAATATTTTCAAAGTACTTTTGGTATACTAAGAATAAATCTTTTAGTGTGAAATAAATTTTGAGTTTATCAATATAGAGGTAATTTAGTCCTATTTACTTATATTTATGTCCAAATAACACTTTCTTAATTTGAGTAAAACTGTAAAATATGGCAATTAAAAAGAAACAGAAAAAGTAGTAATTATTTCATTTAAATGATTCTTAAAATTCACATGATTAATAAAAATAAATAATACTAGTAGCATAGTACGGGGTCCATATGAAATTTCTTCACATGTCATATGCAATTTCTTCACATGTCATATGCTTATTCTATTTCCGCAATTTGCATTGATGACCTTCAATGCCCACGCGCTCAAAATTTAAGACCCACCACGTGTTTAATTTTTTTTTTTTGACCAAAACCACGTGTTTAATTACTAGTTACTTCTTCTTTTAACTTTATAAATATTTGCTCGTTTTTTATATCTTTCGAAAAAATATTAATATAAAATTAATTTTTAATTATTTAATACATTTAAATAATATAAATGATCTAATATTAATGGTACCCTAATAAAAAATTATTATTTCAATTAGATTAATTTTATTTTTTAAATTTATATAAAACTTAAAGTAAATTTTTTTATAACATAGAGAAAATAATACAACACAAACATAACCATAACAAAATTAAAACTTGAAAGTTTTCTAAATATTTATGCATTTTCATTATAGTGGTGCAAAATTTCAGAACAAAATGATTGTTTTTTTGTTTGCAAGTCAAAATCATATTCACATATCATCAAACATTTTTGAAAATCACTTTACAACACATTAAGATATAGCCCACATTTCATCCAAAGGGACACTTCTATTGTACATGCATGCTCTAGCTTATATATAGAGCCAAAAATGTATCAGTCCTTTCACTTCTGGAAAATGAAGCTGCTCATGCTTCTTATGGACAAAATCTTTTTGCATTTTTTTTTTTTTTTATAGTCCTTCAAAAGTTTAGTGTTTTTTTTTTCTTAATACTTCTTTTACAAAATTTTATTTTTATCCCTTTACAATTAATATATTTTTGGACTCCGCTGCTAATCGGAAGAGGATAATAATTAAACTCTTAGCCTATGAATGTATTAAAAGGGTTCTATATTATTATATTACTCAACCTTCACTGTTGTATGAAAAATTTAATAATAGACTAAAAAGAGATTACGTATTAGAAGTCGTTTTGTTTTTGTCTTTTTCTTTGTGATAACTTCAATCTTTATCGATCTACTCTTAGTTTGGTAAACATCGGTGTCGCGATTGACTCTTTTCCTTTTTATGATTTGCATTTGTTTTGTGCATGCAAGCTTGTTGTTAGCATAATATATGAAGGAGCGTGTTTACATTTGTTCAACAAAAAAAACGACAACTCCATCAAAAATTTCAAAGATGAAAGTGACTTTTCTTTCTTTTTTTTTTTTTTTTTTTTTTTGTGAAAAGGAAAAATTACTAATCTCATTTGTTAGAGTTCAATTCTATTACATGCTTTCTAGATAGTTTTTTTTTTTGATGGATCATGTAAATAAATAATTTCAAACAATGAATTGAGTTTTAAATCAATATGAACGATGTTTTTAATAGTATGAAATTGCAATGATAATAAAAAAAATCAACTTCAAATGATGTTAGAACCTAGAAATAGGATGAGTTTTTACTTTTTTTTTTAATTTCTAATTTTATTTGGGTGTTGAGTGTCTAATTTTGGAGCATTCACTTATAAAAAGAAAAATATATTGTCTATATATGATGTAAAAGCATCTATAAGAAATTTCTTATCCATCGAACTATTTTTTTAAAAAATTATTTTTCATTTTTAAGTATAAATAGAAGGTATTTTTAATTAATAAAATGTAAATTTTTATATATTTTATTTATTAATTTATCTATTTTTTTTATATTGGTATCTTATAATTTTAAATAAGATAGTAAACCATTAAAATTATATATACTTTATAAAAGAGTAAATTTATATTAGGGCTGAGCATGGGTCTTGGAGAACCCGAACCGTCCCGAAAAACCGAATCGAAAATCTCTGTTGACCATTTGACTTTTTCCGAATCGAACCGTCCTGAAAGTTTTTATTGGGACGGGTCCGGAGAATTTGAAATCTCCGAACCGAGATCTGTCCCGAATCGCTCCGAATTGTACCGAACCGAAGAACCGAAACTAGAACCGATAATTTAATAGAATTAGAGTTATATACATGTATATTATAAAAATTAACATTATATTATAAAGATTTTTGCAATAATTATATTCAATTTATTAATATTGG
>CATIWK010314066.1:0-15227 GCA_949634005.1 Mallotus japonicus | reverse complement strand
TATTATTCTTTTTGGTACCTGAAATTTTTCTTCTTCTCTGTTAACCACTCAAACAACCTCCTATCACCACGAAAATTTAACCGTATATACTTCTTGACATTCTCTACTTGCTGATGGTCTCGGTTTCAGCAGAAATTGTGTGAAAAGTGTAGTTTAGTCCCTAAAGTTTTGGCCACTTTTGCTGTCATAGGATCACCATCATAGCCATTGTTCAACTCCAACACTCACTAGCAGCTTGTTGGTCGTCTTTCCAAGAGTCTATAGACACCAGTCTTGCATCCTAACTCGATTGCTTAAATTTTCTATGAATTTTTTGGTAAATTTCATTTAAATTTTCAATCTTTAAAGTCTATGCATGTTTTGAGGTGTTTGAGGCTATAAGTGTGTTGTATAAATTGTAATGAATGCATTGGTATATTTGGTTTGGTTGGATGACGCATTTCCGGTGAGAAATTCGGTGTGTCCCACCCATAGACACAGTGAAATTTGGATCAATCCAGAGAATTTGTGAAATTATTTTTATAAAATAGAATAAATTATGGTGATTAATTTTTATAACTGGAGCGAAGCTTAATTCCTTACGGATAAAAAAATTCCATATTGGTTTCGACAAAAATTATTTTATTTTCGTTAAATTAATTTAATTTGTTGAAAATATTTGAAATGTGTGTTAAGTTTATACTTAAAAACCTAGTTTAGTTAATTATATTTAAAAAGGGAATTTAGTTAATAATTTGTATTTTTATTATTTGAAATGCCCACAATATTGATTTTGATATTTTAAATACGTTATTTATGTTATGATTATTATTGATGTTTTATTGCTATTATTTGTTATTATAATTTCTAAGTATAAAGATATTGTGGGGAATAGAATAAAAGTATTTCATTCCCAATTATTATAATTCCTTAAAATTTTACCGTCCATTAATATATAAAAAGAATTTGAAAAAGACTGGTAGAACGGGCTACCTGATGGGTGTCATTAGGACCGTGTGCACACCGGTATTGATTATTGAGTCGAGCCCTTATTTGGATAAATATCGAAAGGCTTGGTTGATGCATAGCTCTCGAGCGTATTGTATTGAAAGGTTTGGTTGATGCATAGCTCTCGGGCGTATTTTGATTGAACATTTACTGTGACTGGTGGCTCGATTGATGCTTAGCTCTTGGAAACCATTAGTAAATATTGGAATAAAAGACTAACTGCGGCTGGTAGCTTGATAGAAGATTAGCTCTTGGGAATCGGCGGTCATTGGATAAATAAGAGAGTTGAATGACTTTTAGATTTGTAGTTGTTTGTGCCATAATTTAATTTTTTGGTTAAAATAAATTAAGGGTATTAAACTAATGACCATTTGATTTAATCAAAAATTCTGAAGCCCAAAACAAGTGAAAAACCCAATCCACAGTCCATAATCAGTGTAATTTGTAAAAGGTTCTGGAAACAAAATTTATTGTACAGAAGTTGCTTGGGGAAGTGAGTTACGCGAATTTATTCCTTAAAAAATGGATGACCTTTGGAGTTGAAAGATTACTTGGAGAAGTAAACTAAGGAGAAGGTTATAGTTCTCAAAATATCTTGGGAAAGGAAAAATACTGGCTAGAAATTATCTGTACATTGATGAAGAAGAAGATTCTAGAATGCCTTGGGAAAAAGATCAACATGTGGATGAAGGCTTCTGAAAGTTATGCGAATTTATTCCTGCAAGAAACAGAAGAAACTCTTGAGCTACTGGAGCATTAAATTGAAGAAGTAGCCTACAAGTAAAATGATCCTATAAAAGCAAAGGAGAAGACACAGACATGGACATCTACATTAATCTACACCTATCTACATCTATAATTTTAGAATTTTTAGCCTGTCATTTTCTTTAGTTTATCAATACTGTCAACTTTAGTTTTGTACTAAGCTTTCAAATCAATACAACTTCACTTTCAAGTGTTCAAATTGTCTCTTTTATTTACAAATCAATTTTCATCTCTGAAATTCAAGCAAATTGTGGTAAAGGAGCTTAGGAATCCACAAACGTCTAAAAGAAATCAGGTCAACTTTTGAGGACTCGCTCCTCTGGCACGCTAGCAATTTCTCTGAAATCGAAAAATAGCCAACAGTGGTTTAGGGTTCTACAACTAATTTTCCACCTGAATTATTTATTAACATTATTTTATTATTTTATTTTTTATTATATGTTTGTTTAATCAATGGGTATTTGGAAGTTGAGTTTTTAATAAAGTTACTAAATGAAATTTTTGGAGTATTTATATATATCCATATTTTAAAAGATTTATATTTGGATATATATAGTATTTGGTAAATTAATGATTTTCTTTAAATACAATTTCATAATAAAATATTGTAATAAATGTTTTAACAAAAGAAAGTTTTCAAACTAATATACATTTCTTTATATTAGCTTACTCAGTGAGGTCTGACTCCCCTCAACTATTTTTCCAAGATCTTGGGAGGTTACGGTTAGTTCATCTTTTCTATGCCGGACTCATTTTTCACCAGCTGTTTTATATATGTTACTTAATGTTGTTATGTATGGAATAATTTTAATTCATCTAGACATCATAATGGATTTAGATGTTTTGTTGTTGTTATTATAATTGTTTTGTATTGAGATTGAGATGTTGGTGGTTGTGATTATGATCATATATATATATATATATAGTATTTGCATTTTACAAGTTTTGGGATTGTCCCGGTACATGAGAAACTCTATCAGATTTTCTTTAGAGTTTTAAAGTTAGTTAATTTTCTCGTGATAAATTCCTTAAAGCTTACTACAGGTTTCAGAAGCTTCACGTTTTCTCATTCCCTAATGCCAGTCACGTGCCCTTGGGGTTCGGGTCGTGACATAGAATGTACTAGGACGAAGCCTCTTCGATGAGGCATTACCTCAGTATATAGAGGCGTAGTCCAGTTTGCTTTAGTAGAGTTAAGGTGGCACCTCTTCATTGAAGCACCGACTTTGCATAGTTTCAAAATCTTAATAAAGCAGTTACATTTTGTTGCATATTTTTAATCTTCATCATTTATAATTTTATTGTAAAAAGTTATTTGATGTGTTCGATACTTGCACTGATTAACTAAAATAATTTGTAGAGTGTCAATTTTTTTTATTTTGTGAAGTTTCAATTCCATTTGATAGTTTATATTTCTTAGTAAAATCAGAGGAAGAAAAATAAAGAATATAAGAGAAGAAATACACTAAATTGTAGGAAAATTTCTTTGCAAAATTTTTTATTTCTTATACTCGTATTTATAGTGCCAAAAATACATAAAAGTTATAACAAACATACGTAATTAAGGAGCTTTAATTTTGCCAAAGTTACTCTCCACTATTCATATCAATCAATTACACCTAATGTAACTTTATTATTATTACCAAAATTAAGCTCCACCATACAAACGAATATATTTAAAAAAAACCATCTAGATCAACTCTTGATAGCACAATAATTACTATCATCACTCCTCTTTGATGTAAAAGCTGTTACAAACTCCTAGCTTTTCTTTTAAAGCTTCAAACCTTGACTTCTACAATCCTTTAGTGAAAACGTCAGCTAACTGATCATTGGCATCACAATGCAATAACTGAACCTCCTATTCTCATTTTGCCTCTCTAATAGCATGGAATTTAATCTTAATATGCTTAGTTTTTCCATGAAAAACTGGATTTTTCACCATAGCAACAACTGACTTATTGTCGCATAGAATAATTGTTGCTTTGGATTGCTTGAACATTAAATCTTCAAGAATTTTCCTGATCCACAGAACCTGGTTGACAGCAGCTGAGGCAGCAATGTACTCAACTTCTATTGTTGATTGAGCTATACTACTTTATTTTTTTAAACTCTAGCAAAACATACCAGATCAAATGTGAAACAATAGCCTGAGGTGCTCTTTATATCATCTTAAGATCCTGCCTGGTCACTATCAATGAAACCTACAAGGTTGAAGGCTGTAGACTTTCTATAGAAGATCCCAAGATCAATGGTACTCAGAACGTACCGTAAAACCCTTTTATCAGCTTTGAAATGCAATTCTATAGGTGAGTGCATAAATCTTGACAGGACACTTATGGCAAACATAATGTCTAGTCTAGTTCCACATAGAAACAATAAACACCCAACCAAGCTCCTATAGATTGATGCATCAATAAGACTAGAACCATCTTCTTTCTTTAACTTTTCTCTTTAGACTGCAAGTGTGCTTATAGACTTACTATTTCCAATTCTAAACTTCTTAAGAATTTCACCAGCATACTTCCTTTGAGAAATGAAAATTCCTTTTGAAGTTTACTTAAAATGAAAATTTCCTTTGAATTTTGCTTAATCTCCATGCCAAGAGAGTAAGACATCTCTCCAAGATCATTCATCTCAAAAACCTCCTTCATCTGCATTTTGAATTGCCTCACAGCATTATCATTGCTTCCAGTCACTAAAATGTCATCTACATAAATAGAAACTATTAGAATCTCCTGATTTTCATGCTTCACATATAAAGTTGCTTCATTATAGCTTCTTATGAACCCCAGCTTTAACAAATAATCATTAATTCTTGAATACCAGGCTCTTAGGACCTGTTTCAAGCCATAAAGCACTTTCTTTAGCAAAAATACTTTATCAGGTTTATCTTTGCTGATGAACCCTTCTGGCTACTCAATATAAATCTCCTCCTTTAAAACTCCATTCAAGAAGGCTGACTTTACATCCATTTGAAATACTTTCCATCCTTTATGAGCTAAGATTGCTAAAAACAATCTAATTATGTCAAATCTTGCTACAGGTGTAAATGTCTCAGTAAAATCTATTCCAGATTATTGAGCATACCCTTTCACTAACAATCTTGCTTTATGCTTATTGATGGAGCCATCTGCATTGTACTTAAGCTTGAACACCCACTTTATTCCAACTACATTCTTGCTATAAGGTCTATCTACAAGCTTCCAAGTTTCATTCTTATAGGTCATTTTCAACTCCTCCTCCATAGGTGCTCTCCATTCAGGATGCTTTAAAGCTGTGTTAACATCTTGAGGTTCAAACAATGCCACATTGCACCTGTTGTATATGTCATGAAGTGTTATGGTTCCTCTGATAGTAATCTCGTGATCTGATCCTTCACCTTTTGAAGTTGCATCTTGTTCTTGGGGAATATCTCCAAAATTGGAAATTTATTGAAAGGAGCTTAGTTCATGTTGTTCCTAATTCCAAGCAGCATTTTCATCAACCATCACACTTTTGCTAATATACACTTGTTGAGTTATAGGATTTAAAATTCTATAACCTTTAGAGGCATTGTTGTACCCTACAAATATTCCAACTTCAGCTCTTTTATCAAGCTTGTCTCTCTTGGCCTGAGGAACAAAAGAATAACAGAGGCTACCAAAGTCTTTGAGATGAGCAATAAATGCTTTATCTCCAAACCAAGCCTCACAAGGAGTTTTTTCATTTAGAGCTTTAGTAAGAAGCCTATTTTATAGATAAATTTTTGTATTTACTACTTCCCACAACTGCTTTGGCATTTCCTTCTCAAATAGTAAGCATCATGACATGTTCATGACTGACCTATTTTTCCTTTCACTTACACCATTCTGTTTAGGTGTATAAGTGACTGTTAATTGATGATGGATGCCTGACTTCTATAAAAAAGCTTTAAATTCATGAGATGTGTATTATGTGCCATTATCAGACCTTAAGGTCTTGATCAACTTGGCACTGTGATTCTCCACTGCTAATTTAAATTTCTGAAACATAGTGAACGACTTTGATTTTTGTTGAAGAAAATAAACCCAGCAAAACCTAGTATAATCATCAATAAAGAGAAGAAAATATTTGCTTCCACTATATGAAGAAACACTCATAGGTCCACATACATCTGTATGAACTAACTACAACTTTTCATTAGCTCTCCAAGCTTGATTAACATGAAATGACATTTGATTTCATTTTCCAAATAGACAGACATCATACACAAAAATGTTTTCATGTACAAAAGGTATATCAAACACCATGCCTTTACTTTGAAGAAGCTTTATAGAAGATAACTTGTATGACCAAACCTTTTATGCCAAAGAACATTTTCATCTACCATAGTAATGAGAGCTTGAATTTTGGTTTGATCCCATTCAAAAGAAAAACTTATATTTCTCATTTTAACAGAAAAAAGTTTAACACCATCTGGATTAAAAACTTCACACCTTTTGTTTTTTTTAAAAAATTATAATTCTTATCAAGCAATTGACCAAAACTTAGCAAATTATACATGATTTTAGGTACATCAATAATCAACTTTTTACATGAATGTGTTTGCACTAACACAAAGCCCTTCCGTTTGACATTAACTAATCTATCATCTTCAATCCTCACTTTGGAACAATAGTTCTTATCCAAAGTCTTAAAGCTCTACAATCTTGAAGTTATATGATGTGTGCATCCATTGTCAATGAGCCATTCATTAGGATTCTGAGCTACTACTAAATATTCTTTAACAACAATAGCAGCAAACAATTTCTCTTCTTGATCTTGAGTACCTTCATTGACTTGAGTTAGTTGTGCTTGAGGCTGTTGGTGTTTATTAGTTGGACAGAACCTCTCAGTGTGTCCAAACCAGTTACAACCCTTACATTGAACTCCTGGTATTCTCCAACAATAATCTTTACTATGATTAGTCTTTTTACAATAAGGACATGATGGATACTTCGCTCTTCTTCTTCCTCTATTCCCCTGCTGATATTTTTTCTCCTTTCTATTTATTTCATTAAAACTTCTTTTCCCATTGGACTCAGTTTGTAACTTAACTTAGAGCTTTGAGAAGCTACAAGAGCCCCTTCTATTGACTTCTCTTCCTCCCTAAATGATTTTCTTTGCTCAACGGCTTGTAGAGCATTTATAAGCTCAGTAAGTGTGAGTACGGATAAGTCCCAAGTATCTTTAAGGTAGGAAATCTTTGCTTCAAACCTCTCTAGCAGAGTCACCATCACCTTCTCTACAATCTTTTTCCTGGCAATTCTTCTCCCATTAGCCTGATCTGGTTTACTACCTTCATGACTTCATCAATGTAAGGCTTTATATTCTTAGTCTCTTTCATTTTGAGAAGCTCAAATTCCTTTCTCAAATTGAAGAGTTGCATCTATTTTATTTTATCACTCCCTTGGAACTCCATTCTCAACTTATCCCATACTTGTTTAGCAGTTTTGCAAGCCATTATTCTTGTAAAAATGGTTTCATCAACGACTGCATAGAGAGTACTCAAAGCACTGAATTTTTTGGAAACTCTTTCTTTATAAGTCTTTTTAGATTCAAAGTTGGATTTACAGGCAAGCCAGTAACCATTTCTTTTTCCACTACTTCCCAAAGTAGGAACCTTAAGGTAAGCTTGTATTTTAACAAACTAAACATTATAATTTTCTCCTATGAAAATAGGAGGAGCTGAGCCTAAGATGCTAATGCAGCTTGTAGCCATATCTCACGTACTCTCTTTTTGTTTGAATGTTTAAGGTTTAGTGAAGAGCTTCCTAATTTTTTTTACTCTCAGCTTCTTAAGGATCAAAGAAAACCTTCTTTGCTCTGATACCAATTGTTAGTAAAATCAGAGGAAGAAAAGGAAAGAATATAAGAGAAGAAATACACTAAATTGCAGGAAAATCTCTCTGCATGATTTTTTTGATTATTTCTTATACTCGTATTTATAGTACAAAAAGATACATAAAAGTTATAACAAACATATTTAATTAAGGAGCTTTAATTTTGCCAAAGTTACTCTCCACCATACGTATCAATCAATTACACTTAATATAACTTTATTTTTGTTTTGCCAAAAATTAAGCTCCACCATACAAACAAATATATTAAAAAATTATCTAGACAGCTCTTGACAGCACAATAATTACTGTCATCAGTTGCTCTGTAGCAGCCCAATTACTACATATTCTAATTAATATTATATAAGAAGTCCCATGCGCTATTTGCCATTTGACGGCAAAAAGTGAAAGTATTTCCCAATTTATGGTTGTTTTGAAAGTATTTCCCTTTTTGTCGTGAATTTTTTTAAATAAAAAACAATTATGCCATTTGAAATAGCAGAATAAAAAAAAACATTTCACCACTGCAAACGGCTGAAAGAGAGCCCCTGCCAATGTGAATGGCGGAATGGCTTCTGCCAGGCCACATGGGACTGCTCATTCCGCCAATATGAATGGCTGACGTAGCAGAAGCTATAATAAAAAGGATAAAATTGAAAGTTTGTTGATTCAATGAAGGATGCCAGAAATCCAATCTTCTATTTTTCTGTGGATTCATAAAGAATTCCAGAAAATAGGCATCAATTTTGTTGATTCAATCGAATACCAAAAATTGAAAAAAATAGGGGTTGTAATAAAAATTATAAAAGCATTTTCTCAAATAGAACATCATGAATAAATAGTGCTAATGAAAAAACCCTAAAAAAGAAAAGGACCAAAAGGCCAAATAAAATTCGAAAATAATAAAAAATGGACATAAAACTTTAAAGCCCAAAACAAAACATTAAACAGTTGAATTTGAGCCCAAAACTGTCCTATAATAGGTAAACCCTAATGAAGGTATATATCTCTAAATAAACTTCGATTTAAGATATTATAGGCCCTATAACTCCACCAGTGTCAAAAGTTAGAGGCTTTCGAAGCACTGCTGCGCACTTTAACCTTTTTATCAAAATCAAACGCTTCATGAACTGTAGAGTTATATGGTCCGCATCAATGGCGGAATGGCTTACACCATATGTCAGCGAGCATATTTTTTTTTTGTACCATATGTTGGGCATATTTTTTTTATCCATACACATGAATTAAAGTATAAACTATTTTTGGATTATATTTGTAGTTAGACAAAAAAGGCATAGACAGCAGGACTGATCAGTAAATAAATAGGGCATGTTGGTTATAATTTCTATTCTCTATTTTTAGTTTTCATTTTCTAAAATTTAAAATATTTCTCTTCAAAAAAAAAAAAGAAGCAAAAGATCAGAAAAATCCCATTTTGTTTTGTTTGATTTTTGAACTGTAAAAAATTAATATATATCTATTTTGAATCTATTCATTATATGAAGAGAAAAACTAGAGGAAGAGTTGGGCATCTTGCTTTAAAAATAGATATTAGTAAGGCTTATGATCGTATGTCTTGGGATTATTTGCGTGCTATGTTGTGTAAATTGGGTTTTGCTAGTACTGGGATTGATTGGGTGATGTTTTGTGTTACTACAATTGATTATTTGGTTTTGATGAATGGGAGTGTAGTGGGTCCTATTTCTCCAGGACGGGGTCTTAGGCAAGGGGATCCCCTTTCGCCTTATCTGTTTATTTTATGTACGGAGGGGTTATCTGCTTTAGTTAAGCAGGCTAAAGATAGAGGTGATATTCATGGTTGTTGTATTTATCGGGGAGCTCCTAGTATTTCTCATCTGCTTTTTGCATACGACAATTTTTTCTTCTTCAGAGCGGATGAGCATGAGGTTAAGGTGATGTAGGATATTTTTGCTCTGTATGAGAGGGATTCTGGCCAAGCTATTAATTTGCAGAAGTCTGGTATCATGTATAGCTCTAATGTTGTGTCTGATGTGCGAGATTGTATTTCTAACTTATTGCAGGTTCATACTCCTCTTGATACTGGTAGGTATTTGGGGCTTCCTTCCTTGATTGGTAGTCGAAAAAGAGCTGTTTTTGCTTTTTTGAGGGATAGGATGTGGAAGCGTATTCAAGGTTGGCAGAGTAAATTTCTATCACAAGCTGGGAGAGAAATTCTTATTAAGTCGATAGGTCAGGCTATTCCTACTTATTGTATGAGCACTTTTCTCCTGCCTGTTACTCTTTGTGATGAGCTTCAACGTATAATGAATTCTTTTTGGTGAGGTATGAAACCAAATGGTGGTAGGAAAATTAATTGGATGAGTTGGGATAGATTGTGTAGACATAAAAACAAGGTTGGAATGTGCTTTTTAATCTAACTTCCCTTATGAGTAGGCTCCTCAAAGCTAGATATTTTCCAAAGGGAGATTTTTTACATGCCAATTTGGGTTCAAATCCAAGTTTTATATGGCGTAGTATTTGGAGTGCAAAGTACATTCTTGAGCTTGGTTGTCGATGGAGAATGGGTAGTGGTGAAGATGTTAACGTATGGAAGGATCCTTGGCTTCCAAAGGATGGCTCTTTTTATGTCTCTTCTCCTTGTCCAGCTTGTTTGGAAGATTTGTGAGTCCAAGATTTGTTTATGTCTGGTAGTAAAGAATGGAATATGGATTTATTTTGACCCTTTTTAATGTAGATGACGTCCAAAGTATTCTCTCTGCTCCCTTGCCATCCTCTATAGACAAGGATAGGTTGATTTGCCATTATGATAGAAAAGGGTTTTATTCGATTACAAGTGGATATCGGGTTGCTGTCGAAGCTGAGAGCTTAAATGGTGTGGTGGCGAATCAGGATATGTGGCGTGCTGTTTGGTGTATGCAAATTCCTCAGCGGGTTAAGTATTTTATGTGGCATCTTTTATCTAATTGTCTTCCAACGCAAGAGAGGTTAAGTTTAAAAGGTTTATCTGTGGATAACACTTGTGTATTGTGTGGGGCGTTTGGAGAGCATTTAGTTCATTCTTTTGTGGATTATGATTTTGCAAGGGAATGTTGGGCAACAGCAGGTGTGTTTTTATTAGATGAGCAACTGTTTGATTTTACTAATTGGTGTTTCAATATGCTGACGTATTATGGTATAACTCAGGCAGAGAAAATATGCATGATTTCGTGGTCAATTTGGAGGGAGAGGAATGAAGTGTTATGGCGACAGAAAATAGCTAATGCTTTTATAGCTATCAGGTCTGCATGTTTATTCTTATCCAAGTGGCAAGATGCTCTCCGGAAAGTCTCTAGTAGTGATGCAAGTGTTTCTTCATCAGGTCTGGTTCGTTGGATGCCTCCGCCACCTGCTTTTTCCAAAATTAATGTTGACGTTGAGATCGATTCTGCTTCCCATTCTGTTGGAATTGGATGGTGCCACCAGGATTCATTAGGTTTGTTTATGGGATGTGGTACGAAAGTTTTTCATGGTTGTTTTTCTGCAGATGTGTCTGAAGCCTAGGGTTTGAAAACAGTCTTGTCGTGGATTGTTGATATTGGAATGTCCAATGCGATTATTGAAATGGATGCAAAGGTTGTTGATGTGTTTCATCCAGATGATGTTAACATTTTCTGATTTTGGTGCTATTATTTCTGATTGTAAGTATCTTAGTTGTCTGAGACCAAATGTTAAAGTTTCTTATGTAAAGCGGTCAGCTAACGATGCTGCTCACTCTTTAGCTAAGGTGGCCCGTTTTAATGCTAACCCTTCTTTCTGGCAAGATGCGCCTTCGTTTCTTGGCGCTGCTCTTGCTCTTGATTTGAGAAGTTAATAAAGCTATGTTTTGGAGTTTAAAAAAAGAAAATGGGTGACGAAAATATATAAATATTTCAATAATATAATTTATTTAAAAACCTAATGCCAAAAATAAAAACCACAAATAAAATTATTATCAAACAGGCTCTAATGATCTTTAAACTAATACTCTTATTTATTGCTTTATAGCTTTATTTTTATTTGTTCGAATACTAACTATTGCTTATTAATCTCTTTTTTTCTTTCCACCATTTTACCCTTTTATATAATAATAATAATAAAATAACAACAACAACAACAACCCTAAACAATAATAATATTATTAATAATAATCATCATCATAATTATATTATTGTGTTATTTTAAAATTACTAATATTTGTGATAAATTATTTCCACATATTCTGCACTTTTATATAATTTTAATATTTAAACCTATATTATTATTATAAATTACCTAAATTATATAAAATATATCAATGAAATAATGATTGTTTAATAATTGCTTTCAACATAAGGATTGTTTACTAACTAATAAACTCTTTCAAAAAACACTTCTCTACGCCAATGATTGGTTTGGGCAATCTGCCACTCAATTTGGCGGAATAGCAACCAAAAAAAAAAAAAAGAAAGAAAAACCTTCTTTCTGCCATTTGGACAGGCGGAATAACTTTTCCTTCAGACCAAATGGCAGAATGAAGAAAATTTTTTCTCACTCCGTCACGTCAGCCAAAACTACCATAAATTGGGAATTTTTTTTTAAACCCCCATAAAAAAGGAATTTTGTATAAAACCACCTTAAAATGAAAAAATCTTTCAATTTTTAACATAAAATGGTAAAGAGCTCCAGTCCCATCAATGGATAATTCAAGAAAATATCTATGGTAGTCCCCCATAATAAAATGGGTTCTATTTGTGTGGTGTTTGATCCTAAAATATGACCACATTATAAGATCATTTGTTTTTCCTAAAGATGATTCCATTTATTACCTCTGAAATTTTTATATATTCTTTAGAAATTGACGCTTGGACTTCCCAAAGAGTACATGCAACTTTAGAAATGTTTGTGTTGCTCCCACCTGATGTGAATTTTTTTTTTTAACATCGACCTGATGTGAACTTAGCAATCCGCAAATGTTGTGTTACATAAATATAACGAAGAAGAAATTGAGAAAATAAATATTATTGTTTATTTTGTTCATGTTTGATAATACAATAAGTTGCAACCTATTTATAGAGGTATAGAAACCCTACGAGGTTAGGAATCTTAATAGAAGTTAGTAAAGTATAAGAGATGAAATAAAGTTGGTATAGAAACCCTTCAGCCCCGAAACGCCACCAACAACTATCCAACTCTGGCCGACCTTCCTTTGCCCTCTTCTCTCTCGTTTTTTCTTCTTTGCCGAAAAGGAAAAGGATCACTGTTGCCGGCTCTAGCTACACCAGAGCTTTGCCGTCGGTCTCATTCCGTTCGTCTTCCTCTGCGTAGTGTTTCCCCTTCCTCAATTGCATCAATTAACCCCGGTAACCACTCCGATTTTAGGTAATTCGAGAATATGGTTTTTGGTTAATTTTTTTAATTTGAGTTAAAATTAGGCTTGGTGGTAGTTATATGAAATGAAATTGAGGTTGAGAGCTTTCTATTGATATATATTTCATAATTTTTTGAGATCGTTTGGAATTTTCGGGTTTTCCGAACTCGGTTACTGTTCCGGTACTGTTCCGATCCGGATATTTTTATATTTTTATTAAATATTATAAATTGTATAGATTAAATTTTGTAAAAGGAGTTTTGTGAAATTATTTGTAGAATTCAAGATATGAATTTTTAAAAGAAATTATGTTAAATGTATTTTTAGAAGAGAACATATATTTTACTGTTTATTTAGTTTTAATTAAATTTAGAGTTATTTAACATGTTTAATACTGATTTTAAATAATAAAAGTATGAAAATAATTTTTATTAAGTAAAGTGTATTTTTAATTAATTGGAAGTAATTTTGGAAAATATATATATATGATGAATTTTTATTATATAAAAGCTTAAGTAAACTCTTTAAGATTTTATTATATATTTGAATTGTTTAAATAGTTTATTTATATTTAACCATAATTATAATAGTTTTAAATTTATTTATTTTGGTTATGTTAAATAAGAATTTTATTTAAATGATTTAAATAGAAATAGCTTAATTAAATTTTTAAATTTTATGATATGTTATGAGATTTGATAAAATTATATTGTTTTATGTGTGTTTTGCATTAGTTCTCGGTTGGGCATAAAGTGTAGTTCGGGAGCCCAACTCGAGTTGTTGAGTTATGAGTTTGTTAGAAGTGTTGTTTTATGCAGGAATGACTCTACTTTTAGTAAAGATATGTCCGTTTTACTGAGGAGACTATGCTGAATTTTTGATAGATTTCTCGTAAAATGTGACATCAAAATGTGTTAATTATTGAGTTTAGTTAGAATTATGTCTTAGGCTGAGTCTCTTCCTTATAAATCTAGAATGTCTAAGGTTAGGATTTTAATCCCATTTATTCTTTTATATTTTTCCATAGCTACACCAAGACCGAGGTCTTCAAGGCAGGGCCAGTCGAGTCAGCACCGAGGAGCGCATTCCACCTGTGAGTTAATTTTATGGAATGTGTGTTGAGAGTATTTAAATTATAAATTCCATGTGGTTAAGATGAATTTATTTATGAAGATATATATTTTGCCACATGCATGATTATTTATTTTAATATCATGTAGAATAGTTGAAAAGATGCTTTAGTGGGACTTATTTTATTTTGATTTATTTATATTTTTCGAGAATAATTATTGGAAAGATGATTTAGTAGAAATTATAATATTTTATTTTAGTTTAATTTTTTTATGAAATAAATATGTTTTGGGAAATGGTAGAACCTGTTACCTAGTGGGTGTCACTAGGACCACGTCCGCACTGGTTGAGATCTTGAGTATAAGAATATGTGGATTAGCTTGATTGAAGTTGTTCTTTTCGGATGGTGTTATGGTTGTGGCTCGGTGGAGCGTGTGCTCTCGGGCCAGAAATGAGATGTAACTCGGTTGAGCTTGCTCTCGGGACGGCAGTCACTTGGATTAAAGAGAGCCGAAAGGTTATTAGAATTGATGGTTTAGGTGTTCTATCATGTTTTCCGCTAAAAGAAAATAATTTATATGATTTTGTATGAGAATTTTTATATTAAAGTGAATGGTGAATTTTGGAAAGGATTTTAGATAAAGATAATTGAGTAAAGTAAAAGATTTTAAATAATTATATTTATTTTACTTTGTTTTGTCTTAAAAGGGGTTTTAATAAATGTTTTAAAACCAGCATTCATTTTATAAGATTGATTCACTCAGTGAGGTCTGATTCCCCTCAACTTATTTTTCCAGGACCTCACAGTCAGTCTGATAGTGGTCGTCGTTTGCGCCGGGTTCATTCTTCACCAGCTGCCTTATGTAGGTCTATCTGATTAAAATATTATGTATTTGAATTCTAGATACCGCAATAGTTAGTAAAAGAACTTGTGTAATTTGTATTGTGGGTTTGTATTATGATAGAGATATATGTATCCTTATACTTGAATTGAGATATTGATGAATTCAAAGTATTTATGGTTGATGAATATTATTGGAAGTGTATTTCTTTGAATTATAGGTTTTTATACTCCGTAGAATTTTTGTCAAAATTTTTAAAAGTGGTTAATTTTATTTGGTATTTTCTTTAAGGCTTACTACGGGTTTCGGAAGCATCTCACTTTCCCATCCCCTAGTGCCGGTCACGTGCCTCTGGGTTCGGGTTGTGACATTTAC
>CATIWK010314020.1:0-20157 GCA_949634005.1 Mallotus japonicus | reverse complement strand
ATAGGGATATTAATTGGGATTGTAAATAAATGGGGAGACAGTTAAAAACGAATTGGGCTGTGTTCTCTGAACTGAAACTCACATACACTATTTTTCATCACCCTGACACAGAAACGACACAAAAAGGCTAATCCTTAATTCGAACACACACCCACCTGCATGTGAGCACAAACATGTTGGATAAAGCTGAAATAGTCACCCGCAAATGATTTAACAAAGAAAAGAAAGGACTGCGTGTGGTTGTTAGTTAGCACCAACTGCAGTCAAAGAAACAGGTAATCAAACCCCACCTATATATCTCTCTTTCTAATACTATAATATTTTGTGCTGGTGACCAACTGCTGCTGTGTCTTGCAAGTGTGCGCAGGAAAGGTTGGTTCTTTCTTGCTGGCATGGCATGGCATTTACATTGGCATGCAAGTGTGTGCAGGAAAGGTGGGTCCTTTCTTGCTTAGGCTTGGAGGAAAGCCTGCCGAGTCAATAGAATATTACAATCTATTGTTGAAATTTGGGAAAAAGAATGTTTTGTAATGATTAGTTCACAATTATCTAACCATCATTCTATTTGTTTAAAAGGGTATTGCTTTTTTTTCCTTTTTGTACTTGATCCAAAGCCAAAGGTGGTTTCTTTTGGGTTTGAAAAGTTATCAAGTTAGTGTCTTCTAGGTGTTTGTTGTAATGTGTGATAGAGTTGCATTTTTTATTAATTCCTTGTTTAAATAATTCACAGCTACAGTACTAAGGATTAGGTAAGTTGTCTGGGATTGAAATTTCTGTTTCTGATTTCTTTGGTGTCTTCATCTGTTACCCAGAAAATCCCCCTTCTTTGGTAATGGCGAAAATCTGTTGGATAGAGAATTGTTCATTTACAGATTACCTTCGACCCTTCTATAGAAATTGTTTTATTGATATAGTTTTTAATTCTTTAGTCCCTAGTTTTAGTTCTTCAGTACCAGTGGGAGTTAATCATGGAAGTAAAGTGACAAATTTTCAAGCAAAAAAAAAAATGTAGTTTTAATAAAGAACAATACATGGAATAGCAGAAAACATTTTTCTTAAGCTGATAGAACATAATATATTAAACGTGTGGAGTAGAGGCATGTGCTGATGATATAATGATGCTACAAAGCTGCCTAGGAATTTGAATTAGTTGGAACAAACTTGTTAATGCATTTAGGAATTAAATTAAGTGGTCACTAAAAGAAAATGACAAACTTTTTGATCTAATTTCAACCACAAAAAGATCATTAGTTGAGATTATTTCCAGCAACCAAAAGTCACTAAACCTCGTCTACCTCTATACCTTACTGGTACTAGATTGGTAGTTAGACTGATATCCTTCTATAAAATATGTTTTCACTTTCAGTCCTGAAGCATAGGCTTATCATAGGCTTAATAGCATTCTCTGTTTTGGTCTTAAACTATTTATAGTACCTTTAATACTTGACTAATGCCTGTTCTTGTTTTCAGGACAACGTTCAAAATTGTAGTCTCTACGGGTTAGATACCTGCAAGCATTTTGAAAGTCCAACAGCTGGAAATTAAGATATCATGTGCAAAAAATGCAGATTTGATCTCTGAAAAATTTTGTTGTTCGATAAATTTAGACCAAATGGAGGAACTATGGTTGTGATGCAAATCTGCAAAAGATACAGCAGCAGCCTCTGTAACCTCCTCTGATGGGATAACTGAGGGAAGCCAGAAGCCAGGCAGAGATTGTAGTTTGCCACATTTTCCAGCCTATAAATGGCTAATGATTCTCTCCACAATACTGGAGGAAATCATGAGTTTTCAAGACCCACCTCTTGTCTGCGCACTCAGGTTTACAGTAACTACCTAGATAGTATGGTGGTTAAAAAAAAAAAAAAAAAAGCAATATTCTTTTAGAGACAACAGTTTTAGCTTCCCCAATATTGTAGGAACAGTCCATAATCCTTACTGAGAATAAAGCATTTTCAGCAGTGTTTATAATATTTAAAGAAAAATGTAGCTTTTAGCAGCAATTATGGCATTGAATTTCAGATTTTCAGCTATTATCTGCCAGCCAAAGCCAATCAGTCTTGCAGGTTCCATTTGAAGGCTTTTAGAATGAAACTAACCATCTTAATTTTAGCTTTTAGCTGTTTTTTTGCATCCTCATTGAATTCTATTTGTTGTTCCCGTTCATTCCTGAAAAATGTTGTTCCTTTGCCTTTTTCCAGATTATGATTAAAAGCCTAACAGAGCAGAAATGATTAAAAGAAAAGATTGAAATTTTCTATTTCTAAATTGTGGAAACAATAATAAAGTTTGTGACACATTACAAAGAATTCGACAGAAGAATACATAAATTTCCAACTCCAGCAGTAGCCTATGATATACAACCTAACACCTGCATAAATATTTTTCCTATACAAACTTCCTTACAAAGAAATCACAGTATATATTAGGCAAAAGCACATTCCTCTGATTTTGATCTCTGTGAGGAGAAGAAGAAGAAGAAGATGAAGAGAAAACGTTTGGTGATATATGGGGTTTAAAGCTCAACACCATATTGATACGTACTTGATAAAATCTTAGCTTGCTTGTTAGGAGACAAGTTATCAACAACCAAAGAACAGTTGACAAGAACAGTAATTTCTCTCAAAGGAAAATCCTTGACCACAATAGAAATTGGTGCCCTTACCTCTACAAGTAGAGGAATTCTTCCTGTATTTCTGTTCTGCATGAGAGCTTCTTGGAGGCCAGAACCAAACTCACTCTTCCCTTTCAAAACAATAGGTATCATAGTAATGTTATGATGGGGTTGATGAAATGCAGGAATGGTGCCAGAGCAAAGTTGTGCATCTCTGTAAGTCACAACCACAGAACTGTCCTGGCCATAATGAAAGCCTATATGATTATTCGGGTTGTCAGATTTAACGGTGACGACGAATTCTGTATAGAGACTAAAATCAGGCTGAACACTAAATGCATGAACATCGAAACCATCCACGTTGTAGCGTGGGATTTCAGGCTGCAAGGATGTGTAAAGAACCAAAATACCAGCAGCAAGAAGTATGATCAAAAGTAGCCAAAAGCAAAGACAACAACAAATGCATCTAAGGCAATCATTTCCACTGGATTTTTTATGAGAGTGATACCGAGGAATGTTTCTTCTTTGAGGAGGAGGTCTTAAGTTTGTTGAATTATTGCTATTCAACATAACATATTTTGGTTGGTATGGAGGTGGATGATGCTCCATTGCTGCCTCAACATCCGATGAGTAATAGACCATATTCAAGAATAATGAAGAAGAAGAAGTAGCAGAAGAAAGAGAGGCTCTTCTCTTTCTCATCCAAAAATCTTGGACATGGAGGTGGAGAGATTTTTTTGGAGGGACAATTGAGTTCCTTTGTTTAAGGACATTGTTACATGTGTGTGGACATGGAAGAATACAGGGTATGCAATTTAGCCTGCCAACTTCTTATTGTTATTTTTGTTTCTATTTTAGACACTAACCCTTTAATTTGGGGTTTGCAAAATGTCTAAGTTTGTGCATTATTTTCCTCAAATTTTCATTACAAATTTTCTAGACCCTAGTCAAAAACAATATTTCTAGACTTCACTTAATTTACTCGCCAGCTCATAAAAATAACAATTTTATTACAGTGTATGATGGCCTACATGATCAATGAGTGTTTGTTTGTTTTCTTTAATATCAAGTTATCTCATGTTTTTAAACTATAAATATAATGTAGCTCACTATAATTGTACAATGCTATAGCATAAATTAAAAAAGAAAAGGAATTAACTGTAGTATTTATGCAGTCACGTGAAATAAATTGTTGTGAGATTTTTACTGCCTTTATCATTTATTCAGGTCGAAATAAATTTATTAGAACTTACTGAACTCTAAATGCTAGTAGTTTATACCAAAAAATGAAAAAACATTTACTATGTTTGAATTTTATACATAAAAACAAGATGTTGTGAGATGTCATCCGCGTGGCTCAAACTTATCATAAATACCTCTAGATATAGCTGTGCCAATGCTAGATATTGATTTTATTCTTGTAATATTAAGCCCTTTATGTACAAAGAAAAGAAATATATCTATATACAGAACCCTCCAATTTATCATATAGCTTCAATATTATGCTTGCAATTGCATATACACAAATATTAACTCAAAAGAATTATAACAACGAAAATCTTGGATTCAGGAATTCACTTGTGTAAGGAGCTAGAAAAAAAAATTCAACAATACTTGGTAACTCTCATAGGAGAGGAAGCATGAATTGCTGATCTAGAAGTGCAAAATGATATTCTTGGAGCATCAAAACGAAGAAAAGATGACACAAATGACACCACAACTCTGCGCACCTTAACCACCAATTTCTTAATAGCCTTTCTTGATCTTGATCCTTTTAATTTGCTCCCAGAAGCTAACTTATAAGACTGTAGAAAAATCCGTCTTTGCTTAGCTCTTGCAGTTATATATCCAACAGAATTCGTCACATGTCTAGCAGTAGCAGACACATTTCTGGACTTGGAACGAGTCCTCAGGCCAAGATTTTCCTCATAATCTAATGGTTCATAACCCTTTAGTCGTTTGCTAAGCTTAATGGTGGTGTTTCTAACAAGGGTATTCATGGATTTTATGTAACAACTTAGAAATGATTAATCTGAGTGGAAAAAGATGTTGCCATTTGTTCTACTGTTATATAGAGAAGAAGAAGAAAACACAAGAAACCCTTTACATCATTGTTTCATTTGAAGTTTCCTTTCTTGAAATTATGGTTTTGACCAAATACATTTCTTGTTTTCATTTCTTGGCGGGCTCTTGCTTGTACAATTATAATCTATAGTATATGTCAAGGGCTACCTAACAATATTAACTATATAAAAAGGAACATATGTATAGTACATTCTTTTTCTATGTACAAAATAATTCTATTAGATATTCTATTTAAAAAAAATAATTAATTTAATTTTAAATAATTCAAGTTTTAAGTAAATAGATGTACATTTAACTCCATTTGAATAAGTTAAAATTCTTCTAAATATACAATATTTAAAATAATTATACAAAAATTGATAAAAAATAATAAAAAACTTCTAAAATCAATAAATCAATTATTAATAATCGTTGGAATCAACTGATATGAGCTGTTTTTACTTAAGTATGTTTCAGTTTAAGTCGTAATTTATACAATCGCGTTAAATAGTTGTTTAAAATTTTTTATCGCCCTTATAATTCTATCCGAATTGAATTAAATTAGATAAATAAATTTGTTTTTCACATATATATATATATATATATGAGAAAAACAAGATACTCTAATTAAAAGGGAGATGCATAAAATCTGAAGTCAAGAATTGTATTGAAGATTAAATGCTTGCTTTTATTGACCATTGACCAGAAGGTTCTTTTGATTAAGCAAAACATCAAATCCTTAAGGGTGACATGTTTATCTAGAAATTTGCTAGTGTGAATTATTTGTCTTTCACTATTTTCTTATTCTTCTAGGTGATGTAACATGTGGAATTTTTTGTTAAAAAAAAAACAAACATATGGATTTTTCAAAAGCAGGCAAAATATGATATTAATATTCCAATACATAATTTAAAAATGTTGTGTATGAATTTTTCACATGTTCAAAATTTCAAATATATAGGAGAAAAAATCAGCAAAGGTACAATTAAGTTTGACATTAACATGTGTGAATCTCTCTTAGCAATAAAACTGATACACAACAACCTCCAAAGTCTTCTCGAAGAAAAACTTTGTCTCTATTGTGCTAATCCACTTAATTTCAGCTTGGCAGTTCTTGAAATTAGTAATTATGTGTACAGAAAAGAGAAATGCATTGGATTAGTTAATTATGTATGCTAATTAATTAATCAAAACTAATTTTAATAATAGTCAAAATCAACTTAATTACTTAGGTGAATCCTAATTAACTTGTATATAAAACATTATCAATGGAAAAAAAGTAATCCTTTAATTTAATTTAATTTAATTTGGTCTGAACCGCTATTTAAAGTCTATTGGATTCTGATTAACCTGATTTGATATAAACAGGACCATAAAAACGGTAAAAGTCTCATAACAACTAATTTAATACGATTACATATACAAAATAATACCTTTTACAATTCATCAAATTCCAGAACATAGTGAGATTTCAAGGAAATTTCTAAGAAATGTCCAAAATTGAGAACTTCATGAAGACCCTACAACTCAAATAAGAGACAAAAATATATCCTACATACAATAAGGATGTTGTTAATGCTTAGTACATATCCATTATTAATTTCACATATAGAGGGAAAGAGGAGGACCTACATATTTAGTGTCAATTTATCTCTAGCTAGTTACTTAAGTAACAGTACCATACAATTTTTATATTCATAAATTTTCTTTGTCCCTCTACAATAATAATTTTGGTCTTGACTTTCATCTTCAAGTACCCAGTTAATACAAAACACTTTTGGTGAGGTCCTCCTACAAAAATTATGTGGTGCAAATTGGAAAAGTAATATTGGGGGTGCACAAAATAATGCTTTGCATAATTGAGGACAAAATTATAAAAGCTAGCTAGATCAATTATTGAATTTTTTTTCATTTTTGAGGGGACCTTAGTCTTTTTTTTTTTTCTTATTTGTGAGTAGGGACCTTAACCGTTAATCTTACTCAATTTAATTTTTCCATTTAATTTCTAGAGACTGAAAATTAAATTTCATTATTTTCATTTACGAATTAAAAATTAATTAAATTCATCAGTAAATCATGCAGATTTCTATCATAGTTGAAGTAATCGGAAATATAAAAAATAAAAAATTACATATATCTTGAAATTCCATATACTTGAAAAAGATGAGAAATATTAAAAATAAGCCAAAATAATTAAGTAAAAATAAATGGAATTTTGTTAGTGCAAGGAATTACATATATTCAAAAGCAAACATCAACTTCCTCACAAATTTGGTAAAAATGGACCACCAATTATAAATCTATTGATACACATATGTTCTAGACATATAGCTAGAGGCACTAGCTTTGCATTTAGTAGCTAAGATTAATTGTATCTACAGATTAATTGGCCAAGACTTTTGCAGAATTGGGCATGAATTTCTTTTTGAAATACTGTGTAATACTGTCAATAAGTTGTTAACTAACATGGAGGTAAAAAACACTACAAAAACAGCAGATGCTTGAGGGTGTGTGGTCCAAGCTTATATATATATATGAACACACACATATATATATATATATATATGCATCTACTATAGGTGCAGAAAATATTAATGGAAATCACATTAAATCCTTGGTACCCAATTTATTACATTTGCAAGGTTTTGAAACTTTTTTTATTTCGAAAACTTCAAGAAAATTTGAAAATCCCTCCATTGCATTTATGGCTAGTTATGTATGCATCATCATGTAAGTAGAGAGATCACGTTAAAGAATCACTTTAAATTCAGTAAATTCTTTACAATACTATGATATATAGATGAAGTCATCAAGAATGGCAACTTCTTGTAAGGGAGGCCTAGCTTGAGTCTTGTGACTATATACTTTGTGCACCCTTTTTTTTCATGTGACCTTCGAATATTTATTATCACAAACGGCATGCACAATTTAAGAGCACCCTTTTGCCTGTGATTTGCTTCAATTCCATCTGCTTACTTCTCACATATATATATACTCCTTCTACTTCTACATTTCATCTACTTCTACGTTTCTTCTCACCTTTGTTTCAAATCTTTTCTCTCTTTTTATTGTCACATATTACTATACATACATATAGCTTAAAGAAACAAGAAAAAGAGAGAAAAAAAAAAAAACAAAAGATTTAAGTTAGAGAAAATATATCAAAGTCATGAAGATTTCTATTTGCATTGTTGTATTAGTCATTTCACTCTACTTGCTTCCTGCCCTCGTTTCTTCAAGGCATCTTGGCCGGCCTCGAACACGTAAGTTCTTTCTCTCCTTTTAGCAAGTGCATGCTATGTATAAATGTATATATTTATAGGGAAGGCTAATGTATGTTTTGGTTTTGATGTTAAACAGATCATGCGCATCATCATTCTTCTCCTTCTTCTTCGTCTTCACATGAGCCAAGGACAAGAGAAGTAGTAGTAGCCAAACCTAATAATTACTACAGGGAGAAGAGGCCAAAAAAGAGAAGAGGTGGTGACACAGTCCAAATTGCAGGATCAAGCTTGCCTGATTGTTCACATGCATGTGGATCATGCTCACCATGTAGATTAGCAATGGTCAGCTTTGTTTGTTCATCTCTTGAAGAGGCTGAGACTTGTCCTATGGCTTATAAATGCATGTGTAGAAACAAGTCTTATCCTGTACCATGATATAATTCTTGATTATTTCCCAACTTTCATGTCTTTTTCCTTTTACTAGATAGGCTTACTTTGTAACTAGGAGCGAGGCTAATTAATTTAGGATTAGGAGTTCATGTTTTTTTGACAATTTTTACATTAATGTTGTACTTTAGGCTTGAGTTTTCTGTGTAATTGAGAGTTTTATATATTTATTTATTTATTTTGTTATTACATCCATCATTATATATCACTTCTACTGCTTGTACCCAGCTGCCTAGTTCATGGAAAAGTGCTCTCACTTCATCTTATTATTTACTAGGCATATGCACTGATTGAACAAATAGTTTTCAGTTTCTAGTTTGTACTAGGACAATAATTAGAATTTTTCTTATTTATTCCAAATATAATTAATGCACATAATTGTAATATTAAAAATATTTAGTAAATTTTAATTGTACAAGTAGAAAGTATTCACATGTACTGGAAGGATTTGGGTTTATATTCTCCCCTAAAAATTATACTTGGCCCAAAAAAAAGTACAAAATAAGCTAATATGGTGGCGGAAGGGGACCTATTGCTGCTACAAAATGTCATAAGAAGACAATAACAATTTTAAAATTAACTGATAGGACCTATTGCGGCTTAAATTAGATTTTAAATTTGAATTATAATGTATCCAGTTTCGTTAAATTAATTGTTGGAGGACTCATAAATATATTTAAACTATATTTTGAAATTGAATTATAGTGTATACAGTTAATTTCGTTAAATTAGTTGTCAATGTAATTATATATATATATATATATATATATATATATATATACATACACACGATGGGGGACATGCAAAATTACGAAAAAATCTTTACTCATTAATATATAAAAAATGGATAATTTCGTCATTTACTAATAAAAGTAAAATTAAATTAATTAAAATATAATTTTAATTTGATATAAAGTCTATTTTTTATTTTAATTAGGTAAATTTTTATTTTATCTCTAATAAAAATAAATTAATTAAAATATAATTTTAATTTAATTGAACGTATATTTCCTATTTTAATTAGGTTAACTTCTAATTATCTCTAACAAAATGAAAATTAAATTAAATTAATTAAAATGTAATTCTAATTTAATTAGAAGTATATTTCCTATTCTAATTAGGTTAATTTCTATTTTATCTCTAATAAAAAATGAAATTAATCAACATATAATTCTAATTTAATTGAAAATATGTTTCCTATTTTAATTATGTTAAAATCTATTTTCTCTTTAACAAAATTAAATTAATTAAAATTTTAGTGATAGTTTTGTGAAAAATATATATTTTTCTATTTTAATTAGGTCTACTTATATTTTATCTAATATAAATCAAATTAGATAACATAATTTTATAACTTTTATTATATTAAATTTAATAAGTAAATAATTAAAATCAAAATTAATAAATTTTATGAAAATTGGAAAAGTATAAAGTAGATATTTTTTATAAATTAAAAATTAATAAATAAAAAATAGAGTATATAATTTATTTGAAAGTATATTTGTAAGAAGTAGTACAATTATCGTTTTTAGATGTTTTTATAAAATTTAACAAAAAAGAGTCAAAATTAAATTAATTAATATTTATCATTTAATTATTAGTTGAACTTAAAAAATTACATTAAATTAATTTTTGTGTAAATAAAAGTATTAATATTAACAATATTAAAAAAATAAAGTGTCAAAACTCAAATAAAAAATTTACTAAATTTTAATAAATTATAAATTTAATGGGATTGTAATATTTAAATTGTTATATAAAAAAATATAACTTTTATTATTTTTAAATTTTTTATTAATAAATAACTAATGATTTTTTATTATCTTATGATTAATTATGACCATAATATTTTTTTATATGAAATCAATTCTAGAGTTGAAGTAATATCATATAATTATTTAAATAAAAAAATTATAAAAATTGTAATGAATTATAACTATATTAAATTAATATTAAATTATTATATAAATAAATAACATTGTTATTATTATTAAATTTTTTATTTAATAATAATAATAATAATAATATATTTAATTATTTATTTACTATATATCACGAATTAAATAAATTTTTTGTTCATGTATTTATTTACTAGCGTTTATATATATTAGTAATATATTATATATATACTAGTAATATTTTTGGGATACAGAATTGTATGGCGACCGAGTTTTGATTTGGGCTTTTTTTTTTTTTTTTTTTTTTTTTAATATTATTACTTGGGCCCCAAAACTGGTTCTGCTTACTCTCCTTTCAGCTTGGTCTATCTCTTACTTGGACACTTCAGTGATTTTTTTTATTTATTTTGAGAAGGTTAAGGAATCAATATTCAAGTAGCTCAAGGCAGTGAGCAAGGCAAGCTTGTATAAAATTTATCAGAGGTGAATTGTAGTTGACTTGTCAATGTCATCAAACTAAAAATAGTGTTACAACTTACAATCTCTTTGACAACAATGAAGTTAAAATTGAGCAATGCCAACATGAGCTAGAAAATAGGCAAGATTATAGTAAATTGACCGGACAAGACTTGTATTTTGTTCTCACAGGTGCCTGTAAACCATTATTTGTTTTGCCAAAAATCCCAAGAAAATCTCTCTGTATGACAATGATCATTCTTCTCCTTTTCTTCTTTTTTCTTTTTGTTTTGTTTTTTTCCCTTTCTTCTCCTTCTTCCTCCTCTCTTTCTGCAATTCCATTCTCTTCTTCATTCACTCCCTATTTTGTCTCCACCCATCACTACATCCCCATCGGCCATCCTAACATCAACCACCACTATCATCACTTTGCCAATTTCACAAAATGGAATAAAAGGTTTTGTTATATATTTCTTGTCATGTTCATGCAGTTTTTTGTTTCTTGCTTCTGTAAAATCTGTGTTTTGGGTATTACTTAGTTTGCTATTCTTTTAATATTACATTGATATGATATGCCCCCACTTTTGTTTTTTCAAAAGTTTCCATCTTTCTTGTGCTTAATGATGTTTTCTTGCACTAAAAAGTTGATGCAAAAGCATCCCTTTAATTGCGCTGATGTTACCTTCTGGGTGCCTTCATCTTTAACTCATGATTGCATTTCTTGACTTTTGTCTCTTTCTCTTTACTATGATGGAAGGTTGAATAATAGGTGAATATGGTTTGCTTTGCAATCATTTATCACCTATTTTTTCATTAAACTTTTTGTCCTTTATCCTTTTCTCTTTCGGTTAAAAAATGGTGAAAAGATTCAAACTTTAATTTTTGGTCACCTCATGAAATTGAGTAAGAGTAGTAGACAATGCTTTCCTTCTTGCTCTTCTCTTCGCAGAGTAAAATTCTCATTTTTTTGTGTATCTGTTTCTTTCTAAAATTTAGAGCAACATTGATAGTTCAGAACCTGCTAGAGAAGTAGCCATTTGTGAAAATTGTGTGCTCATTGCAATTTTCTTGTAATGCTTAGTATGCTCATTTTTTCTTTACCAAATTGTCATTATTGGTGCGCTTAATAGTGCAATTGTGCTTGATTCTGTCATAAACAGCTTTTCCTCCCCCCTAATTAATAGCTTGAATTGATTGCTGAATGTTATCAAGTGCCACCTAATGATGTGCATTATGTCTTCCTTTTGCACCTCTAATTTAGTTAATGCTTAATGGATATATAATGTATTAGACATTGATTGTTGCTTCACTTGGTAAATATGATTTCCATCAAGGATGTGTGATTCTTTCAAATTTCACTATCTTCTGTCACTTTTAGAGATAGCCTCTTCTCGCCCAAGAATTTGCATTCTGAAAATTCAAATTGAAAACTTCAAAATCTATGCTTTTAACATTCTTATTATCTAACTTTTGTTTCCAAGTAGTTAACCTTCAACATGACTCTTCATACTAATATGTACTGTCAACTGTATGAAGCAGCATTCAGTACTAAGATGTGGTTTCTAAATCTAAATGTAGGTTGATGAGGATGAAGTTTACTGGAGATCAGAGAAGGGAAGTGAAGAGTTGGAATGGTCTTACAGTTCCACTCACCTATTTTCGCAGCTAACTCAATGTTTTAGTAAGTGAAGTTTCATATTCCTTTCTCCATACTCTCTAGGTTCCAATCTGAAACTAATATTGCATATATTCTGTTGATTGCTCTTTGTATTTGATTTTCTGTAAGTTGTCAGTTGTAACATTTGCTTGCTTTTTTCCATTATTTACATCACTTTCTTTTTGCTCCTCTGCCCTGTCTCAGTAAGTAGAGATTGGAATTAATAAACTTATGGTATGGAACTACTCAGTATATAACACAATCTTAAGTTAAATAACCTGTCATTAAGGATGTCAAAGGTTGAAGCATGATTTATGAAGCTCCATTTGCTGATCTGACAAATGATTTTCTGGTGGTTGTAGCTAATGCTATGATTGGACCACGAGCATGGATAGGTGGGCTTTTCAGTCGTGCAACCAATAGACGCAATGAGAAGGTGCTTGACTTCACTTTGACTCCTCTTCAGGTGAATCCAAATGTTAAGTAAAAATATCCCTTCTTGCATTTAGTCATATAAAAACCTGATTACACTACATCTCATAAAAAAAAAGCATATAAAGATTAATATATTTAGTTTTTTATTATGAGGCATCCCACACAAAATAATTCACCTCCATTTGAAGTTTGCATGATAGCGTGCTCTAATATGACTTGGTAGATCATTCATAGCTTTACCACAATTGTGATCTGTTTCCTAACTCTTACCAGGAAAAAAGACTCAAAAAGCTTCAAGAGCGATTGCAGTTACCGTTTGATGAGACCCGACCTGATCATCGAGTACTTTCTTAATCCTTGTGATATAATTTTTCTTTTATCTTGCACTGCTTATCTTAGACTTTTTTTTAATACGTACTAGCAAAAAAATTGATTTTCTACTGGTAGGTTGGAAAGCATAAACTAGATAAAAAGACACTATAAAGAAAAATACAGAATGCTAATTGTTGAATCTCAACTATCATTTGGAGATGACCAACAAATTATCCATTCATGACATTTTTATCCCAAATGTGAAATGTATTTTTGTTATATCATGGCATTTTTCCAAGGGGTACAGATACCTCAAAAACACATGATTTTCTTGTCTGTGCAATTTTTGATCTTACTGCTGTTTGATACCATCCAAAGTTCTCTCAATTTCCTTTCTTGTTGTCAGCGAGCCCTTAGATTGTTGTGGAATGCAGCCTTCCCCGATGTTGCTCTGACAGGCATGATCTCTGAGCAATGGAAAGAGATGGGATGGCAAGGTGCTAATCCATCAACTGACTTTAGGTAAAGTTCTGTAAATGCCTTTTCTGTTTCTTGTAATGAGGCAGGTTCTTAGTCTCTTGTTGACAAAGTATAGCTGGAGTGCCATGTATCAGTGTTTTGATATAGAGGTTTATTTAGGATCTCATGGGCATTGGACATCATGGGAGTTTCTATCCCAAAGAAAAAGAGTGAAAATCTCTGAATCAATTAAATTGAACACTATGGTTAATCTTGACCTTATTGTGCATATTGAAATTTCAGATGTATTTTCTCTCATATTGAGTTAACTTTTGTCTTTAGGGGCTGTGGTTTCATTTCTCTTGAAAACTTGCTGTTTTTTGCTAGGACTTATCCGGTATGCCTGCTTGACTCTTTCAAGGATTCATGCCATTATTCTCTATCCCCTTTCTTGAAGCCTCTTTGTGAATAATTAATTGTTTCTAGATTTCATGATGCCTGATTTTCACAGAAGTTGAGCTTTGCTTATTACTGATTGTATGAAAATACAAAATGAAGGCATCTTTTCGTAGGTTATTGTTCAAGCAGGGCGGAAAAAGAGCAACTTGGGAATATCCATTTGCTGTTGCTGGCATTAATGTTTCATTTATGTTGATCCAGATGTTGGAACTACGCTCAGGTTTGTGCGCACACGTTCATTACAATAAAAAATGAAAATAATAAGAAAATCAAAATCATCAACTGTGCTGCGTGCTCATCCATTATTGTTTGCTGCGTTAGACCTTTAGTGTAAAAGTTTGCACGTTTGCCAATAAAATGTTTTTCTTGTCTGCTTGGCAGGAAAACCAAAAAGTCTTCCAGCAATCAATTTTATTAAATTACTGGGAGGTAATGGAACTACAGCTCTAAATTGTTTTGAATGTGTTCTGTGATCAAATATAGAGAACTGTGTTTTCTTGTTAGATAAGTTAAAGCCATTATTTACTCATAGCTGCACATTTTCAATTGCAGAAGATGATGCTGCCTTTGACGTACTATTTTGCTTAGCCTTTGAACTAATGGACGCTCAGTGGCTTGCTATGCAGGCATCTTATATGGAGTTTAATGTACGTACTCTCTCCCTCTCCTATTTAACAAAATTCTACAGTCCATTTCAATCCAGTAGTCCTGCTGGCTTAATTTCTGCAGAAGCCATGCTCTGAAACTAAAAAGCGTTAACAAAATGTTTACAATCTTGTGATAATTATGCAGTAGTTTGCATGTTCTGAAAATGAATTATATGGGGACAGAGGAAAGCTAATTCCTCGAGCGTTTAGAGTTTCATTCTTGATATGTTTGGAATAAGCTTCTTGATTTCAGATTACATGCCAAGCATTATAGATACTGAATATTCCCAAGTTTAAGTCAGTCCTGTTACAAGCTATTGACTGCATATTCTTGATTCATGTAGGAGGTTCTAAAAGTAACAAGAACACAATTGGAAAGGGAGCTGTCTTTAGAAGATATTCGTGGAGTAAAAGATTTGCCAGCATACAATCTATTGTATCAATGATAAAGTACTGTGAAAGGGGTTTTAAATGGAAATTAACTTCATTGGTGAAGCTTAAAATAAAGCTCTATTCTGAAGTTTCTTATGTCAAAAACTGATCATCTGTACAAACCGTTTTTGCTTATCTTATAGCTAGAAGAACTTTGTGCATTACAACAATTGACTTTTCCTGATAGCTTGCCACTAAATAGCCTCATCTTGAACTAAAGTTTGAGATTTAATCTTTAGCAACCCTCAAAACTAAACAAGTGACCAGTTTCACAATATCTAATGTACTAAAGCAACAAAAACATCATCAAATAATACCAAACCTACATTGAAGTTTAATAAGAAACTAAACTATATGCCACCGCGATGCAAATGTGACTTAAAAATGCGACTGATAATATTGTATAAAAATATTTTAATTTCTAAAAAATAAATTGACAGATGCAACCATATCTTATGTTATAATTTGAAAAAACAATTGAAATTTTCTATTTAATCACTTCATCTTCCTCTCAATATGAACAAATAAACAAATAGTTAAATGTTTCAACTTTCATCCAACATTATTGTTATGTATTTTAATGGGATAAAAAATGTAAAAAAATAAAATAAAATAAAATGAAGATAAATTCAACTAATTTTTTTATTGTTGAAAATGAAATTGAAATTGACTTAATGGTATTTATATCTTCTTTAAGTTACCAATAACATCAAACTTCACATCATAAATCATGAGAGATTTTGAGTATAAAATAATCAAGTAAAATATGAATGATAAAATTAGAAAAATAATTGACATTGAGAAAGTGATCTAAATAAAAAGATGAAGAAAATTGTAAGTATAAATGAATTATATCTATAAAATTGTAAGTGATTTATGACACATATATAAAGTAAATAAAAGATAAGATTGAAGAAAATAAATGGACATAAAATAATGGATGAATGTGAAAATTGAAGAGTTGAAAAGTTGATAAAACTAATAATCTGAAAATTAAAAGGTTAAAAGACATCACTAACTTCATTTTCATTTAATATTATATATATTTGGTAACGTCTAACATTATGTTTTTCATTTTTATAATTACGTATTTGTGTATGATATTAAGAGTAAAGATACATATATTAATAGTAATTGCGATATGGTGATGAAATGCTTGCATCGGTAGATACTGTGCATAGTGCTAAAAAAATATATATATATTAATTCAACCACCTAAAAGTCCACAATTTTTTCGCATCTGCTTATCTACCAGTTGGATTCAATTGTTTCTTTGAAATAGTCATTGAACCATAATTTTTTCAAAGACTATTTCAACCAAAAATAATGCTCTTATAATCACCACCACCCCTCTTGAATTCTAGTGCCATGAATAACAATTTTATAACAAAATTATGGAAGAACTGTCTGAAGCTGAGGCAATGCTAAGAGGCCAAGCACAAGTATGGCAGCACATGTTTGCCTTTGCAGACTCTATGGCATTGAAATGTGCTGTGGAGCTACACATTCCTGACATTATACACTCTCATGGTCATCCTATAACCCTGTCTCAAATAGCTTCCTCTATTGATTCACCCTCCGGATCCCCAGATACCATCTGCCTCCAACGCATCATGAGATTGCTCGTTCGCCGGAAAATCTTCACGGTAGATCATCCATCAGACGGCGGAGAGACCCTTTATGGGTTGACGTATGCCTCTAGGTGGCTTGTGAAAGATTCTGATAAGACACTAGCCCCTATGCTACTAATGGAAAATCATCTGTTGGCAACTAAACCCTGGCATTATTTTAGCCAGTGTGTTAAAGAAGGTGGTATTGCATTTGAAAAGGCTAATGGATATGAAATTTGGGAATTTGCATCAAGAAATCCTGAGTTTAACAAGATGTTCAATAGTGGCATGGCATGCACTGCTAAGTTGACCATAAGAGCAATTTTAGATGGGTATAAAGATGGGTTTTGTAGCATGAAATCTTTGGTTGATGTGGGAGGTGGAACAGGGGATTTGGTGGCTGAAATTGTTAAATCACATCCACACATCAAAGGTATCAACTTTGATTTGCCTCACGTTGTTTCTACTGCACCAAACTATGAAGGGGTATGCCATGTTGGTGGTGATATGTTCCAGGAAATTCCAAATGCTGATGCCGTTGTCATGAAGGTAACTCCATGTTTTAGTCAAATCTAATTACACCCTAAAAAAAAATCATTATTTCTCTTTCAGCCTACGGTGGGAAATTTTCCCTCGTATCCTAGTCAGAAATCGTACTCATAATTTTTTTTATCGTTATAAAAAAAATATTTATCATTTGACTACTCAATTGCTCATAAAAAATGTTATTTCTATTGAACATATTGGAAAAATTTTAGGGATAAGTACAATTTAGTATCATGTGATTTCACCTTTTTGCAAAATCAGTTCCGTAGTTTTTTTTTTAACATTTTAGTAACCCGTGTTTTATAATTTTTTACACTTTACACCCTTCTAACTAATATAATCATTATTTTATGAGAAAACATTGATATAATATTATATTTCAATGATAAATTTATTCTATATGTGATTTATGATCAATCCATACAATTTTTTATTTTTAAAAATATTGTAAATTTATTTTAAAAATTATTTCTTTTTATTCATAATAAAATTAAAAATACATTTAAACTTTATTTTTTTTGAATTTGTTGTAGTTAGTTGAATGATATGTCACTCAATATAAGATCTTAGTATTAAAAATCCATATTATTTTTACATTAAAGCATATATTTTAAACAATATTTGTTAGAAGGGTGTAAAGTGTAAAAAAAAATGAAACACAGGGTACTAAAACGTCAAAAAAAAACCACGGAACTGATTTTGCAAAAAGGTGAAACCACAGGGTACTAAATTGTAATTATCCCTTGTTTTTATTGATCATAAATGTTGTTTTGTAATTGTCCACATTTCCTTTTGTATGTTTTTTTTCGATAATTTTTTTACAATAGCTAATGTGTCAAATTATTAAAAATTCTAATTTTATATTAAACATAAAATAGTTATTTAGTATTATTTTTTAACTAAAGCACTATTATACATATTTCAATACTATCCAAATTCTAAAAGTATTTATTTATTACGTATTTTTTAACTTAATCACTCAACAAAAAAATTTCCAAAAAATTAAAAAATTACAGTAATTACTTACTATTATTTTTTTTGGCTAAAATACTATTCTATATACTTCAATACTGATTTAATGATTCCAAAAATAAATCTTAAAAAAATTATGGCAACAAAACTTAAAATAAAATTAGTGTGATATATTTTATTTTTAATTTATTTAATTATTATTCTATTTCAATTATTTATTTAATAATTTTATTTTACAATCCACTCAATGCATGGATTCACGACTAGTTAATTACTAAATTGGAACACATTATCATGTCTTCAATTTTCATGGCTGCCATTCTTAAAGTAGTTCTTTTCAAGTATATAAATTTTATAGGTGAGAATATGTATTTAGATTTATTTGAAAGAAAAAATTTAATTAAAATGTGCGTAAAATTGACTCAAATATTATTTTTTTATATTTAAAATGTGCATAAAAAAATATTTTTCTTATTTAGGTAACTTTCAAAAAAACTTCAGTTGGTGTAAACATGGCTTTTTAGGGGGTGTTTGGTTTAGCTTTTTGAACCAGTTGATAGAGGTTTGGTTTGAAATAGTTGGGTAGAAAGTGTTTGGTAATTTTTTTATATCAGCAGCTGTTGACTCTTTGCATGATCAATCTCAATTCAACCTTTGTTTTGACTTCAACAATCAATTTTGATTCACTAATGCTCTTTGTTTAAGTGTGATTATAAGCATAAGTTCAACATTAATCTCAATGAATGAAAATTTAATTGACCGAGCTTTGGAACATTTTTAAAGACATTTGAATCACATTTGAAGTCTTCAAAGACCTCTAAACATGTTCCCTTAAGCATGAGAAAAGAATCAAGTGAAAAGGAGTGCGTTCGGAGGCAAAACGGACAAGTTTTCATGAAGTCAACCTACTCTCATGATCCAGCCTACGCTCACGGTCTACGCTCACGACCTTGACCAAACCATGAGCTTCTGCGAGAAAGATGGCTGATACGCTCATGGTCTACCCTCATGACCGTGACCAGACCGTGAGCGTGCCCAACGGTCACTTTTGTAAGTAACAGTCATATTTTTCAACGCTCATGACCCTGAGCGTCTGAAATCCTGCAAAAGTTGAAAATGTATTAAATGAACAAGAAAGAGGTTGGGAACAAATTTAATAGCTTCCAACAGTCATTTTTCACTCTTTAACTATATATTGAAGACTTGGAACTTCATTTAAGAAGTTACACACTTTGATTGAGCATTCAATTTATTCTTAGCATTTGTAAAGCTCATTAATTCTCTTATATATTTCAATTTATTGAGTGTGGTTGTGTGTTAGAGTTAGGTCTCACTTTCATCTCTTTCTTGGGTTAGAAAAAGGGAAGTGAGGATCTACCCTTATTGTATGGTTTAAGTATTAGCCAATTGAAAACACTTGGGAATTGATTGTGGTTTGAGTTGAGCCAAAAAAAACTCATTTTTGTGAAGGTTTGAGTTGAGCCTTGAAAAACTCTTGTAAAGGTTTGAGTTGAGCCTTGAAAAACTCTTGTGTAATCAATCTTGGAAATAAGATTGAGGTGGGTGATTGAAAATCCTAACTTGGGGATAAGTTACGTGGAGATGTAGGATTGGTTTAGAATCCGAACTCCTTAAATCAAGTGTCTCAATCTCTACTCTTCTTAATCTTCTTTAATTTTCTTTAAACTCTATTAATTCTTGTTTTAATTTATTTAGCTCTATTCACCCCCCCCCCCCTATAGGGCATTTTTATTTGGTATAAGAGCTTGGGTTCTAGGTACTTAGTTGCTAGAATTCAAGATCGAGTAAACACAAGGAATCCAAGAGAGGTGGATTTAAGAAGGCCAAGGAAGTCATATGCTTCAAGTGCAAGAGGTCCAGTCACATTCAAGATGAATGTCCCAAGCTTAAGCATAAGCACAAGG
>CATIWK010314016.1:0-13153 GCA_949634005.1 Mallotus japonicus | reverse complement strand
GCGGGACTTTTGTATATTTTCTTAAAATGGTGCCACTTTTTTTTGTGAAATACTTGTGCAAATTTTTCTTTGGCGGTATTTTTATTTTTTTGGTTATAATAGTGACATTTAATTTTTAAATACTAGTCAAATTATTTTATTAAGTACTATTAAATATTGGTGATCTTATCAAAAACATTAAATAAGCACTTGATAAAATAAAAAGCATTAATAAGGGTATTTTAGTAACAAAGTGGTAAAAGTACACAAAAAAACTATAATTAACTAATTTTCTTAATCTGTGTGTAGAAACAACTTTGCCAAATATTATGGGACGGAGGGAGTACTATACATTTTTTTTGGTAAATTGGAAAGTGAAGACTTTTAAAATCTAGGAAAATGAAAAAAATAAATTATCAAAACTAAAGAATTTCTTTTGCAATTACCGAGTAGATATGCACTCAAGGACAAGGGAATTGATGTAGCTATTGCCTCTCGATCACCTACCCCAATATTGCAAATATATTTCTTGATAAATTGAGCATGAAATCAATGTTTGTAGCCCAGGTGGGTTGAAAAACAAACTCTCCCCTTCATCATCTTTGTTCTGGTGTCACAGACACGTTTATTTCTCTTATGGTATCAAGAGAGTAAGATGAAAATTCAAGAATGCTCATAGAATCATCAAAAGATAAAGTAATAGCATCACCAATGAGCATCTGTTTGTTAATACTGTATCTAGAACAAGGTCACTGTCTTGAATTCCACCAAATTAATGACTTCAAGAAACTTTTCATGCTAATATGCTATTGCATAGATGTTGACTCATTTTCTTTTATATCAAACCATTCTTGGGCATTTTAAGCTTGAATACGTGGCTGAACTTGCTTTTCCCTCTATGTGGCTTCTGTAGTAACTGGCCTTTATTGTATTTTTTTGAGGAGATATTTTCTAGCTGGACTCACAAGACTGAGCATTTCCAGAGGATTCATTCAAGGACTGGAGCACCCTTGAGCTCGATGCTCTTTTTTGATGATGAAGACAGGAACATCCAAGCGGTAAAAATAGGCTTTCTTGCATTCCTTCTTGACATTACATTTTAGCCTACAATCATCAGATGATAACCGCTAAGAATTTTTATTTGTGCTTGGTGTGCATGTCACTCATTTAACTGAAATATTTTAATTGGAATGCCAGGTTTCAAAAATGGGGGGTAACAAGCATTCTAGTAGGAAATGGGGTTAATCTTGGAGCATTAAGACAGGGGCTCACCAAATTTTCTCAAAACGTTATTACATCTGAGAAGAACAAGGAAAAATGGAAGAAATTTTCACCAAGTTCAAAATCATCTGAGAAGAAACAGCAAGATGAATTTTAAATGGATGTCTAAATCTGGGGTCTTAAGATTAATGATACTAAAATCAGTGAACGATTCATTTATATATATATATGTATATACATCAACTTGTTACTGTATCAATATACTAAAGGAAATGTCATTTTCAGTAATGCTTCCTACGGTGATTCAAAAGCATTTAGATTGTATGCAGGATTTTAATGCTGCAAATACGCTAACTCTTATTTTCCTTATAGGATTTAGAAGCAGTTCTCATTGGTTGCTGTTAGCATCATTTGATGAAAATTGTAGCACTCGCCCTATACACTATCTTACTACGCCTATATGTTATCTTATTCTACTATCCATATTAGATTTCTTAGATAGATGGTAAGGAAGACAATTGTAGGCTTATTCTGTTATCTTTGTACCTTCTTTTTTCAACTACATATTTTGATTCTTGTAGATTGTTGGCAAAAAAGAAGTGATGTTGCTTCCAACATGTGCAAGCATTTGAAATTATCAAAACACGGCCGAAGTTGAGGCAATTTGAAAAATTCTGTCATAAGTAGCATGAACATTGTACAATAGAATTCAGAAAGAGAATTCCCTGTGTTTTGTAAGCAATAAAATTGTAATCTTTAATTTTATTAACGCTTGCTTATAAAACAAGGCGGATATGTAGTAGTTGCTATATACATGGTGTTGGGTTTTGGCAAAATTTGCCAATCTCACATCTTTTTTTTATTAAGAGGAGGAGAATCTCTTTGGTTATAAATAGACCCCTCCTCCCCCTTTGTATTATCATCCCAAATTGCCTCCTCTCCAATTTTAGGCAGTTAATTCTTTCTCTCTCTTTTGTAATATTTCCTCAATTAGTGAAATATTATTTTAGTAGTGTCCGAGGACGTAGGCATAATTGGCCGAATCTCGTTAAATTTGGTGTTCTCTTTTATGTCTATTTAATAGCTATTGTTGGGTATTGTTGTTGTTAATTATTGTGCTATTAAAATTACTTGTCTTGATAGATTTTGTCTAAGGAGTGTGGTTTTAAGGAGGCATTGTGACCCCACCACTCTTTCCTAGGAATCTACCTTGGGATGATTTTTAGTACAATTGTTTTCACTCTAGTCACTCGTGCAATAGTTCTCAAGGTGAATTTATTATTGGTGGAAATTAACCCGAAATCCAGAACAATTGGTATCAGAGCTCTTGGTTTATTTTAGTATGCTTTGTGGTTGCGGCTTAGGCTGTTCTTCCACATCAGAAAAAATTTCCTTGGGCTAATTGGCATTCCGCATTGACAGCCATTAAATTGAATTTGTTCACATCGACGTCAACAGCTTCTCCATCTTCAATTTTGGCAACGAATGCTGTGACAAATGCTAGATTTGCAGTGGAGATTTTTTATGGCACCGGTCATATCGGCATGTGGCAAAGTGAATTTCTAGATGCCCTCTTTCAGCAGGGTCTAGACATTGCTATTGAAGGAGAGAAACCATATGATGTTGAGGAGAAAGATTGGAAGATGATCAATAGATTGACATGTGGTACTATTCAATCGTGTCTTTCTAGAGAGCAGAAGTATGCATTTTCTAAAAAAACTTCTCCAAGTAAATTGTGGAAGGCACTGGAGGAGAAATTCTTAAAGAAAAGCGGTCAGAACAAGCTTTACATGAAAAATAGATTGTTCCGCTATGTCCCCGGTACCACTATGAATGATCACATTACTAGCTTTAATCAGCTGGTAACTGATTTGATGAATATGGACGTGACTTTTAAAGATGAAGATCTGGCTCTGATGTTGATGAGATCACTTCCTGATGAGTTTGAGTATCTTAAAACTACTTTACTTCATAGGAAGGTTGATGTGTCTCTTAGTGAAGTAACTGTTGCCTTGTATAGTTATGAATTGCAAAAGAAAGAAATGCAAGAAAACACAAGTGTAGAAGCAGAAGCTCTTATTGTTAGAGGTCGTTCGCAGAGTTAGAATAAAGGAAGGAGAGGGAGATCGAAGTCAAAGTCCAAACTGAGCAAAGATCAATGTGCCTTTTGTCGAGAAAAAGGGCACTGGAAGAAAGAATGTCCCTAGCTAAAGAATAAAGGCAAACCTGAAAGGGGAAAGGTTGTCTCAGAGTCAAATATAGCTGAGTATGATCATGCAGATTCAGACCTCTTATTTACTGCTAGACCATCAACCAGGTGTTCTGGTTCATGGTTGTTAGATTCAGCTTGTAGCCACCATATGACCCCCAATAGAGAATGGTTCTTTGATTTTAAAGAACTAAAAGGTGGATTTGTCTACACAGTAAATAATTTCCCTCTTAACACACATAGGATTGGTTCAATTTGCTTGAGGAATCATGATGGAACAATCAGAACCTTAACAGGTGTTCATTATGTGCCAGATTTGATGAGAAATTTCATATCTGTGGGAACCTTAGAGCCGAAAGGTCTCGAAGTTAGGGCAAAAAATGGGATAATGAGAGTCATCTCTGGTGCATTGGTGATAATGAAGGGAATCCGTAAAAGAAACAATGTGTACTACTTTTTGGGTAGTACAATTGTTGGGACAGCAGCAGTGACAGCTTCTAATGATGATTAGGAGTTAGAAGTAACAAGGTTATGGCATATGCACTTGGGGCATGCTGGTGAAAAATCCTTGAAATTGCTGATAGATCAAGGATTATTGAAAAGGAGCACAAGCTTGCAAATTGGATTTTTATGAGAATTGTATCAAAGGGAAGAAGACAAGGGTGAAATTTGGAACAACGATTCATGATACTGAAGGTATTTTGGATTATGTTCATTCAGATGTGTGGAGGCCTTCCAAGAACTCTTTATTGGGAGGAAATCATTATTATGCCACCTTTGTTGATGATTTTTCCCACAGAGTTTGGGTGTATATAATGAAGATGAAGGATGAGGTGTTACGAATTTTCCTTAAATGGAAAAAGATGGTGGAGACTCAAACAAGTAAAAAAGTCAAACATCTCCGTACAGACAATAGTAGAGAGTTAAAAAATGATCCATTTTTGAAAGTCTGTGAAGATGAAGGTATTGTCAGGCACTTCACCATCAGAAATACACCACAACAGAATGGGGTGGCAGAGCGTATGAACCGAACTTTACTGGAGAAGGTTCGGTGTATGTTGTCCAATACTGGGTTGGGCAAAGAATTTTAGGCTGAGGCTTTGGTATATGCTTATCACTTTGTTAACCGTTTACCATCGACTACTATTGGTAGTAAAACACTATTGGAAAAATGGTTTGGAAAACCTGCTACAGATTATGATTCCTTACATGTGTTTAGTTCCACTGCATATTACCATGTTAAGGAGTCAAAGCTAGACCCAAGAGCAAAGAAGGCAATCTTTATGAGGATCACCTCTGGTGTGAAAGGCTAACTTCTTTGATGTCCAGAAACAAAGAAAATAATCTTCAGCAGGGATGTTACCTTTGATGAATCTATCAAGCTGAGAAAGGTGACTTCTGAAAAGATGGAGCAGAAAGATGGTACTCCTAAACAGGTGGAGTTTGATGGCAAAAGAATTGTCCCAGCCAACGAAGAAACTGATGATGACTCTCTTATGGTGGAAGAGTCAAATGAAGAAGAGGTTCAGATCTAAGAACCTCCACAACCAGATGAAAAAGAGGTTCAGACCTAAAAACCTCCACAACAACAGAAATCAATTGTACTTAAAAAGGGAAAGAGGACCATTAGACAACATGCTCGCTATGCTAATATGGTCACTTCTGCATCACCAATTGTAATTGATGATGTTCCTACCACTTAAAATGAAGCAGTCAAAAGTTCAGAATAGCAAAAGTGGAGGATCGCCATGGATGAAGAAATACAGTCCCTTCAAAAGAATCAGACATGGAAACCAGCTAGTCTTCTGAAGGGAAAGAAGGCAATTTAGTGCAAATGGGTATATGCCAAGAAAGATAGATTTCCTAACAAGGATAGTGTGCACTACAAAGCAAGATTAGTGGCTAAAGGCTACGTTCAGACAGAGGGAGTTTATTATAATGAAGTATTTTCTCCAATTGTAAAGCATTCTTCCATCAAAATTTTGTTGGCTTTGGTAGCAAATTTGAATTTGGAACTAGTTCAGATGGATGTAAAAACTGCATTTTTACGTGGAGACTTGGATGAGGAAATCTACATGACTCAGCCAGATGGATTCAAAGTTGCTAGTAAAGAAAAGATGGTGTGTAAATTGGACAAATCGTTATATGGATTGAAGCAATCTCCGAGGCAGTGGTACAAGTGATTTGACAAGTTTATGATAGGGCAGAAGTACACAAGAAGCAAATATGATAATTGTGTATATTTGCGCAAGCTACAAGACGGATCCTATATATATCTTCTTCTTTATGTTGATGATATGCTGATAGCTTCCAGGAGTCAGACAGAAATTGAGAAATTAAAGACTCAATTGAACAGGGAGTTTGAGATGAAGGATCTCGGTGAAGCAAAGAAGATTCTTGGCATGGATCTATCAAGAGATAGGAAATTAGGGAGACTTTGTTTATCTCAGAAAGAATATATGAGGAAGGTACTAAAACGTTTTGGCATGCATGAGAAGTCAAAACTAGTTAGTACATCACTTGCTCCTCATTTCAAGCTTAGTGCATCCATGTCACCAAAGAATGATGTAGAACGGGAATACATGTCAAAAGTACCCTATGCAAGTGCTGTTGGTAGCTTGATGTATGCAATAGTGTGTACGAGGCCCGATATTTCACAGGCAGTTGGGGTTGTAAGCAGGTATATGTATGATCCTGGAAAGGAGCATTGACAAGCTATGAAATGGATTCTATAGTATGTTCTGAACACCGTAGATGTTGGTTTGATATTTCAACAGGATAAGAAAGATGGTCAGTGTGTAGTTGGGTATTGTGATTTAGATTATGTAGGTGATTTGGACAAGCGTCGATCAACTACTGGTTATGTGTTTACTTTTGTAAAGGCACCAGTCAGTTGGAAGTCCACCTTATAGTCAACAGTGGCTTTATCTACTACAGAGGCAGAGTATATGACAATTACAGAGGCTGTGAAGAAGGCAATTTGGCTTCAAGGGTTGCTTGGTGAACTAGGAATAGAGCAGAAGCACATCAAAGTGCATTGTGATAGTCAGAGTGCTATTCATTTAGCAAAGAACCAGGTTTATCATGCAAGGACGAAGCACATCAATGTTCGATATCACTTTGTAAAGGAGATTCTAGAAGAAGGTGGAGTCATAATCCAAAAGATTTGGACCACTGAGAATCTTGCTGATATGTTGACAAAAGTGGTAACTGCAGTTAAGTTTAAATATTGTTTAGACTTGGTCAATATTGTTGAAAATTGAAAGTTGGAATTTGCAGACACTACTGAAGGTTGGATTTGTGAGAGAATTGTATGGAATTTGCCAAGGTGGAGATTTGTTGGGTTTTGGAAAAATTTGCCAATCCCACATCATTTTTTTATTAAGAGGAGGGGAAGCTCTTTGGTTATAAATAGACCCCTCTTCCCCCTTTGTATAATCATCCCAAATTGCCTCCTCTCCAATTTTAGGTAATTAATTTTTTCTCTCTCTTTTGTAATATTTCCTCAATTAGTAAAATATTATTTTAGTAGTGTCCGAGGACGTAGGCATAATTGGCCGAACCTCATTAAATTTGGTGTTCTCTTTATATCTATTTAATAGTTATTGTCGGATATAGTTGTTGTTAATTATTGTGCTATTAAAATTACTTGTCTTGATAGATTCTATCTAAGGAGTGTGGTTTTTAAGGAGGCATTGTGACCCACCACTCTTTCCTGGGAATCTACCTTGGGGTGATTTTTAGTACAATTGTTTTCACTCTAGTCACCTGTGCAATAGTTCTCAAGGTGAATTTATTATTGGTAGAAATTAACCCGAATTCCATAACACATGGTAGAGAACACCAGCAAACAGAAAACATAAGAAACTTAACACCCAATTCTGTAACACCATGATGCAAGGTTTAATGGAGCTTGCAAGGTTCAGTGGAGCTGCTCCGGCAATCAAGAAGTTCTGCAGCCATAAATAAATTAATCCAAGAACTCTCTCTAGTGGTTGATCTCTTTCAATGGGCATCTTTCATCAGTAGCTGCTTCAAATTTCTTAGCTGAGATACCAAAAGGGTTGTCTGTTTATCTTGAGCAGAGCTGTAGATCTCATCGCTTGATATCAAACCCAATTCTGGATTATAATCTTTTCTGGACTGCAATATATTCTCCAATATTTTTGTCAATTTAATATCTTCATAACAAAATTCGTTGATCTAGTTACAAATTTCCTCAACCTGAGCTAAGATATACTTCTTTTCTAGTTACCCCATCTTGGCTTGGGACAGAACTCCTTTTTCAGTCTCAAGCTTTTTAACTAGAACCAGAGTGTTTTTCTGCTCATTCTTGGGCTAATTTCTCACTTCAGTTTCCAACATTTTAGCTTCTGATAATGCTTGGAGTTGAAATGCATCCTCTTTCAAGTGAGGCAAGATCTTGATAACATCTCCCCTGCTACCTTTTGGCAGCTTTTCCACCCTAGGAATCTGTTTATCTAACTGAAGTTGACAATCTAACAAATCATCAAGTGTTTGTGCTTCCTCAAAGAGAGTTGGTGGCAGTTCCACATGAACTAGTGATTCTATCTTCTCAGAAAGGGTGATACCTCTGCATGATATCCCTCCAGATAGAGATAAGTTATGGTTAGAGCACTGTCTATTGCCTCCAATTGTTCTTGCTTCCACTTTAGCTGCCCCTGACACATTTCTGTTATCCTCCAATTTCAGGATGATCTCACCCCTTTTCTCGTATGATTCAGTACACTTCTCATAATCCAGTAAGAGCCTTTTAAGACCAATGATCTCCTCATTACTTGCACAAAGCATTTACTCAAGTTCTTTGTTCTTCGAGTAAGCTCCATCTAATGCCAGCATTTGCTCTTTATTTTCTGCTTCCAATTTATGCAACTTCTCCCCATATTCCTTACAGATTTTTCCATTTGCAGTACTCAAATGATTTATAGCCAATTCCTTTTCATGTAAAATAGTCTTAATGTTTTCAATCTCGCCCCTTGCTTCAAAAATCTCTTCAACCTGAATATCTAGTAACTGAGCCTGCTTTTCAATCTGTAGTTGAGCTTCTTCAAATTTAAGCACTTGCATATCATGATCCTTCTTTAAGCACTCAAACAATTCTGTTCTTATTTGATACTCCGCCTGAAGCTTATCCATCTCTGCTCCAACACCATCTAAATATCTATAAATTTCCTCCATTTTCCCCTCTATCTCCAAGTAGATTTTCCTGACACAGTTAGGTAGGTAGCTACATAACATTATGACTATATAATTTTCATGTGACAGCCTCTTATTAGAGACAAACTTGCAAGGCATCAGAGAGCTAAATCATATCAATAAAATTGTAAATGCAAGCAAAGATTCACGCAGATATACACATGCATATTAGGACTTGATTCTATAATAATCATGTAAATAAAGATTAAAGCTGCAAGTTAAGCAGAAAAAGATGCACATTTCTTTCATAGTGTTTGGCAACCACAACTAAAGCCACCATTTTCATCCATTAAGAAAGAAAGAGAGGAAAAAGAAAAAATCTCCTTACTAAATCAGTGCCCTTGTACTGATGCATGCATCAAGAATAAACATTTTGAAATTGAGATAATCTACCCTCATATTTGCACCAAATGAAAAATTACTTCTCTTTCCCATACTTCAGAAAGACCCAAATTTTACATACCCATAAACACACAAGAAAATATTTTGCTTCATTCATTGGTTTATATCATAGCTATAAGATTAATCCAAATGATAAGCAAAAAAAAAATACCAGAACCAAAAACATGTTAGCAAATTTGTTATCTTCTTATTCAAAGCCCAAAAACGTGAATCCATAATACAAGACATAATGAAAAAGACATAATTTCTCTTATTTTCCTACATTTTCTTGGTAAACAAACAGAAACAAAAAGAACCCAACTGAAAATATGGGTAAAAAATACAAAATAGCAAACATCTTTGGCTACGACAAATTGGGTGGCTAAAAGAAAAGTTAAAAGAGAGACGTACCTGTAAATAAAGCATAGTTAGAGTAGCACCATTGACGACGAAGAAGAAAAGGGATAAGGTTCATTTAAGCCCCCCAAGTTTACCTCCGAGTTTAAATAAGCCCTCTATTTTTTTTTAGCTCAAATACATTAGGGTTTAATTAAAAAGGCTCATTTGAGCTCCTCTTTGTAGACGGAATTCATCTCCGTTAACCCAGTGATGACATGGCAAATGAATATAGTCAAATTAAACTTTACCAAAGACCTAATTGATTTTTTATTTTCTGTTCTTCTTTATCTGCTTCACCTTCACCATACCATAACCACCACTGCCTTCACCTTCAAAAGAGGAAGCTTACCCAATAACTGGGTTAGTGGGCAGCAATCAGAAAATGGACAACATCAGTTATATAGGCGAAGCGAAAGTGAAGCAAGAAGAAGGGAGATCAGAGGTGGAGAAGGTGAACAAAGGGGAGCTAATGGCTTACGAGAATTACATGAAATTCTATCAGATGATGGACAATCAGCGGCCGCCCCAAATACTAACGCTGTTGCTCAAGAAAGCATTGTTGGGAACCTCGTCGATTATCGTGTGGCAGTTAGTTTTATGGTTATGACTGTTCTGTCAGCAAAAGATTTGCGTTGCATGATTTCCCTCATTTCTATCTCTCTTTATTTTCTTATGCACATTGTCTTTCAGGTCTAGCTGCCACTTTAACTGAGTTTTTGTTCACAACACTCTTAACAGCGATCAAATTTTCAGGCACCAAGGCCTTTGTCACAGTTAGATTTGGAGAAAGTTCTTGCAACATCAACTAAGACAAGAGTTGCTGGAACAGAGTACGGTATGTCAAGCTCACAACCAGCTGGATGGTCTAGACAATCAGATGATTATCAGGTTCAAGCCACGATTAATGAACTTTCTAAGCTTGTAGTTTCTCAAATCTTGAATCTCCGTTCAGATTCAGATGCCCAGGATGGTTGAAATTATTTTCTTTGCTAATTCCTTCAAAGGATATATTGTTTGTAAGATTGTCTGAGAGAATTTTTTTTAATATTTAGTGATTTGCATATGGATCCCATATGGAATTTATTCTCTTTGTTATCAGCTGTTGAAATAGTATTTATCAATTAAACAAAGAAATATTTTGATTTTTCAGACTTGTTCTACGTAGAGGAGGTAGATGGTGCATTGAAGGACTACTGCGACACCTCATTATTTTTCTTTTTTTGTTTTGGGATTTTTGGAGTTTTTGTTTCACTTTACAAAAACGTATTTGCATATAAAGCAAGCAAGCAAGAGACATCTCTCTCTCTCCTCATTCAATCCTTTCTTCAACCCAACAAAATATATATATATATATATATATATATATATTCTCTTTATTTTCTCTTCAAAGTTCCAATTTTTTTTACAGAAAACAGAGCAATCTTTGATCATCTTTAACAACAATCTCTTTTGTGGGTGATGATGGTGCGGAGTTCAACTTGATTTAACGGAGTTCAACTCCGTGTGTAAAGAGGGGCTCAAGTTGCGAATTCAAAGGAGTTCAACTTGCACTACATAACGCTGAGGAATATTTCTAGGCTAAAAAAGCACATCTGCAGTCTAATATATCTAGTTTGTTAGAGAAAGAGACCTTGTTGGAGGTAAGGCAGAGAGAATGGGAATCATAATGCAAATCCATGGAGGATAAATTAAGGCAATGTGAAACTGAGAAAATGAATTCGCAACTTCTATACGATGACCAAAGGATTGTGTTGCAAGGAGAGATAAGTCAGATGAAGGTGGAACTCAGTGACAGAAGTGGACATGTGGAAATTCTGAAAAAAAACCTTGACAGTCAACAGATATCAAGCTCCTCGATTCCGGAGAAAAAATCGTGTCCTATGAACTCCTCCTTCACTATTTTGCCAACGAACTCCATAAATTTTAATTGAATTCTGCCTAATTTTGATCTGATAGCAGAAGAAATGTTCAATTAAAATCAAAACATCACTTACCATAGAAACAAAGAAAGAAAAAAACAAGGGAAGAAGGTGAGAAATGTTGTTTTTGTTTTTTTTTTCTTTTTGGTTGGGCGATGGGTGGAGAAAGAAATTGTGAGTTTGGTTGGTCGGATTGGGTCGGCTTTCTCTCTCTACAAGTGCTTTTAACGTGCAAAATGAGATAGGGGAAGAGAGAATGATGAAGGGGAAGACAAGTGTGACTTTTTTTTATTTAATTTTTTGAAATGATAATAATAATAATTATTATTAAATGAATTATATTATGGTTGTGTTGTGTATAGGGGTGTGCATGCGGTCTGTTCGGTCGGTTTTGAGGTATTTTTTGACCAAACCGAATTAATCGAATTTATCAAAATTAAAACCGAATTGAACCGAACTGAATCAAATAAAACTGGATCAAAACCGAACCGAACTGAATCTAACCTAACCTAACCTAACCAATCAAAATTTTTCAAAAATATCAATTTTTAAAATTTTTTATTACATTATTATAATATTTAAAAAATTTAAAAAATAAAAAAAATCATTAAAATTTGATCAATTCGGTTAACCAAATTTTTTTAGTAGAAAATCAAACCAAACCGAATCGAAAATTTGGTTCGGTTAAAAAAATCGAAAAATCTACTCTTGTAAATTGAACTGAACCAAATAGGGTCGGTTCAATTTTCGGTTCGGTCAAATTGAAAGGTTTGCACACCCCTAATTGTGTAGAGTTGAAATGATGGTTTAAAGTGGTGGGTAATTTGCCATGTCATCACTTAACTTAACGGAGTTAAAATTTGTCTGCAAAGAGGGGCTCAAATGAGCCTTTTTAATTAAACCCTAATGTATTTGAGCCAAAAAAAATCGAGGGCTTATATAAGCTTCCGGATAAACTTGGGGGCTTAAATGAACCTTATTCCGAGAAGAAAAAGACGAAGGCTTTTTGTGAAGGATAGCAAAAGCGGGAAAAAGGGTTTGGGCGCCATTGCTTTTTTTTTTTTTAAAGGAATAATGGTACAAAATTGTGTTACAACATTTCAGTTTTTATTATTTTTGTGTCATATTTTTTCCTTTTTTTTTTTACAATCAAAAGACTAAACTTTAAATATTATATACATTTTTGTATTTTTATTCGATTTATTGCTTACTTTATATTAATTAAGATCGAGCGTAGTTCATTTTAATTTTTTAGACCTGCCATGTTGTTTATCACATCTACCAATAGTTTAAAACTATAAAAAAAAAATAAAAGAATTAGTGATGACAGAATTCGTTACAATCTCCTTATATTGATAAATTAGAGACAGATAATTTCCCATAGAAAAAAAAAAGAGTTGTTAAGAGAATTAATGAAGAAATTGTCAATCTGTCGTTAAAATTAACGAGGATAAGTCAGGATGGAATAAAATTCATCACTACGTCTTGCATATTGTTCTCTATATAGACTTTTGGAAATGCAAACAACTCAAGTCATGGGACTTTTGCAAATAAAGCTAAGCTGAATTTTCCAACTCAAAAAAAAAAAAAAAAAAAACTTAGCTGAATTTTCTATATCATTTTTTCAGCAAAATTTTCTAAAGAGAAAATTAGCTATAGAAAACGATAGATGTCACAGGTAACTATGAATATTTTATTTTCATGTTTAATTTTAGAGTTATGGTCTAAAAATGTTAATTTTGATGACGGCTGTTTTTAATGTTAAATTATTTAAATAATTTTTTAGTATATATTTATTTTCTATATGTAATTATGTTTAGGTATATTT
>CATIWK010313917.1:0-11395 GCA_949634005.1 Mallotus japonicus | reverse complement strand
AAAAATGTAAAATTATTTTTTAATTTATCTCCTTTCTTATTTTGAAAATACTATAGGAGTACATTTTTTAAGTTGGAAACGCGTTTCCAAGTAGGAACGTATTTCCTAATTTTTCATATTTGTAGAAACGGCCCCAAAACGTTTCCGAGGAATTTTTTAAAGTTTCCGAAACGAAAACACCTATTCGGGGAAGTTTCCTTGCATCATAGGCTACAGCTTATAATGGTTTGCCTGTATCATACACATTACACTTACTACCCTGACATTATAGTACTAATTGCAAGTTCTTATTGGCTTCAAAAGAAAAAATTGGTAGGCCTCAAACTTTGGTTTGTTGTTGTTTACACGTGCTTTTGTGTTGTTAGTGGTTGCTTATAGAATTTCTGGTTCTGATATAGCTCAGGTTTCTCTTTTATGCTTCATCTTCTGAAACTTCGCTTGCAGATGATTATGAGTTCAATTTCATATGGGTAAATATGTGAAAAGAAGAGAAACTATGACTGGAACGGCTATCTGAACTGCTACATGTCACATGGAAGTTAGACCTTGTAATCCTTGCCTACTTCGTCATTTGCTTTTTCAGTGACCATATCTCTTTAACAAGGTAATCTCTTCCCTTTTTTTTTTCAAATCCATTAGATTATTCAGGCATTAAGATAGTTCTTAAGCTATAAACTTGGCTTCGAACATTATGGTTGGGCGGCAGTTTGGATTACTCTCCCTTTTGCCCTTCTTTTACAGGGGGATTGAATGTGCTAGAAACTGGGATGCGGAACTGTTGTATTTATATTTGTAGCTTCTCATACAAAAGGGTCAGGTGAGAAAGAAATAAAATTTTATATTTCCAAGACATGAAATCAACAAATCATTGAATAACTGTAAGAGAGTAATTTGAAATTTTGGAAAAAAGAATCTCCACTATCAGATACATTGCTCCTACATTTCTCCACCAAAGGATTGTTTTTAATTCATTGATATATATTTAATCTAGCTCTTAATCTGTTAGAAGTTGCTTGTGGACAGGCTTGATTTTGGAGTATCATTGTTCGGTCATAAGTAGCCCATTTTCCAATTCATCCCTCTCACCTGCAGCTGAAGTAAGTTCATCAGCCCTTTTAGCCTGGTGCCTCCAATCAGTTTGAAACACAGCGTACAACATCATAGATACACAGCTCATCTGTGCTGCCAGCAACCCGAACCATAGTCCCCGGAAACCCATTCTAAGTTTGAAGGTTAGGAGAATTGCAACTGGCAATCCCACAAGGTAAAAGGCATACAAATTTATGCGTGCACCATCTTTAGGACGTGCAGTGCCTGTTAGGACTCCACAGGCGGCTGTTTGGGGGGAGTTTCCGATTTCACATAATCCCAATAATGGAAGTCCAGTTGAGATTAAATCAAGAATCTTTGGCTCGTCTGTATACATCTTTCCCCAGATAGAACTAAAGGCCGCGGTTAAAACAGCAGCAGTGAGTCCACAAGTAAATCCCAGAATGATCCCAATTATGGCCGTCATTTTGGCACGAGCTGGCATTCCAGCACCCAAGGCATGGCCTACTCGTGTGCTCAAGCTGCAGTTTAGGGCATATGGAAATGCATATATTAAACCTGCTGTTTGGATGAGGATGCCTGTAGCAGCAACACTAGCCCGAGGATTGGTGAGCAAGCCACAAAGAAACAGCATTATCTCATACCACCACCACTCCAAGCAGACAGAGACAACACAAGGCAAAGCTAGCGATAACAACGGCTGCCAACCATGAAGGACTGAAGGTGCAGTAATGCCATGCCAAGGTTTCAGCGTTGCTTTTGACACAGCCACATAAATTAACAAGCCTATGTTCATATTTATGGTATTACAAGCGATGGCTAATGCAACTCCTTTCACCCCAAGCTTCAAGTGTATTGCAAAAAAATAGTTGATTGGAGTGTGAAGGATGACTGCACCAATGGCACATACGGTAAGAGGAGCTGTTAAGCCTTGAGTTCTGAGAAAAGATCGCATTGGATGAAGTGCAGCTTGAGCTAATAATTCAGGAATGCAGAAGACCATATAAACTTTAGCAATGTTTGTGGTATCTGGATCCTGACCTAACCGTAGAAAGATGGGTTCCACATTTAGCCATAAAAAGCTTATGGGTATGGCAACAAGTAAAAGGAGAATCAGAGTTTTAAGGTAGGTTTGGCTGATTACAGACCATCTCTTGGCCCCATATGCTTGGCCGCAGATAGGATCCATACCCATTGCTAGGCCTTTCATTACCGAGAGTCCTGTGATATTTGCAAACCCAAGAGCTAATGAGCCTCCTGCTAGCTCTGTTTCTCCCATACGACTCAAGAAGAGCATTGATATAACAGACCTTGAGAATATGAGTACGGTCGTCAATATTACAGGGCATGCAATTTTTCCTATTGCAACCACCTCTTCTCCTGCCTGCATGGGGTATATTACTCAATATAAGCACTTCGACATATGTCGGCATAATCCAGGATAAATCAACGAAATTTCAAAAGAAATGGAAATAAAACAAACATGTACAATTCACTTTAGCCAAACAACACCTTTAACTTGCATAAACAAAATTTCTTTTAATTGAACTCAAAATTAATTAAAGAGCCTATAGAGAAGAACAAAAATTATCTTATTGGTAAAAGAATACTTTTAACGAGAATTATGAATTCAAGGCTTAGATATTCATGACATTGATGAATATGTATAACTTAAAACAATATCAAGTGAATGAAAAAAAAAGAAAATCAATGAAGGTTGTTCTGTGTCATTTTCATTAAGATTCAGGCGCAGTTTATTGGTCGTGTTCCCTTAAAAGTGGAAACACAACCATATGGCTCTTTCGATTATCATGTACCATGATGCACAATAGTGTCTTCTTTAAGTTGTAGATCATGAGTGTACAATTGAGCCTCACTCAACTTGCTAGGCTATTTACTCCTGATGGAGAAATTTTAAGTTCAAGGATTTTTCTTTCACCTTATTGACAGATTCGATTTTTAAATTTTTAAATTTATAAAGTCTAATGGCTCATAAAAATATTGATATATATATATATATATATATATATATATAACCAACAAGGTAGAGGTGTAGCGGTTACTTCTCTCCAGGAATATTATAAGGTGCAGAGTTTAGATTTTGTTCTCGTTGGTGGTTTATGAAATTAATTTTGACCTGATTGTAGTTTTATAACAGTAAAACAGTATATGCATATATAATCAAAAGGAATAAAAACAGTATAAAAATGATAGTGGCAAGACAAACTCTGATGAAGTTAGAATATTTTATTTACCTGAAAGTATAGGCTATGATATTTAATTTATAAAACAAAAAAATATCATAACAATAATAAAAAATTTGGATTGTTTCTTTTTTTAAATATCATCAATTGCCTACTTCTTAAAGACTGCTCACTTGGTAGCACTGATAATTGTTCTTATCTCAATTTGGACCCACCACCCAACCAGAATATGCGGTTTTGCATTTGCTCGAGCATCTCTAAAAAGCAACACAGCATCTCTTCCTCTTCTACTACTAATTAAGTGGGACTACAAAAATTTCCCATAAACCATAAACCAATATTAATGAAAACTAGAAAAGAAAATATTGGTCAAATTAATGGGATTATTCCAACCCGTCAACATCACATTACATTGAAAAGAAACAAGACCAAAAATCACATATAATTACTTGTTAAAATTTATAGAGTTATGAAATGTTAGTTGCTAATGTTAGCCGGTAAAAAAATTTAAATTATTATGTATAAGTGGATTCTATTCAACCCACTTAGGATAATAATTTAAAAAAACTTTGGTTAATGCTGCGGGAGTTTTGATCTACTCTTATTTCACTTGGACCTTAATTATACAGTCAAAACATGCTATGGTATATAGCTTAATTTCCATTTCCATTATTGTTTCAGCTGTATGCAAGCATTGGCACATCATAACACTTTCACGACCCCAACACTACGTTCATTTTTGGCAAAACTATATATCTACTTTCCAACGACTCTTTAAAGAAAAGGAGGAACAAGAAGGAAAAAAATTAAAAAGAAGAAGAAGGTGACAATGGTGAAACCAACCTATCAGCTTTTGGCTGGGTAGAGTTGTTCACAGGAGTGTGAGGTCCCAAGAAATGAAGAAGATAAAAGAAGAAGAAGATAGTGAAGAGGAAGAGCATACCTCATTTAATGGCAGTTGCTGTCCAAGATTTGCAGTGACTGGTAAACGCTGGAGAAGTCCATGTAAGAATCTGTCTCCTCTTGCTCTCATTGTGTCTTCATTGTAGGCTCCATCCTTTGAAACCAAATTTTCACCATTTATAATTCCTCGAGATTCAGTATCAGTAGTATCAGGGCACATGTTTTTTCTTTTATATGTATATATATATTTATCTTTTTTAAATCTTTGTCGCAGGTTTTGACAATAGAGACAGAGAGAAACAAACCTAATAAACACCAAAAAGGACCAGTTCCAGAGATGGGTTCTTCGTCGGATGCTGATTAAACTAACTTCTGCAATGCCAAGAAAAAACAAAAACTCATAACAATATTACTTGTGAAATCTCTGCAATTGGGCTTTTGGTACTATGTTTCAGATGATATGATCAAGGAGAAATCTTTTGGAATTTGGAACAAAAACAGCAAACCTTAATATATATTTACAAATTGCAAAAACTGGAAGCAGCTCGTGAAGGGTATTGGTAGTGATCAGTGCTGCTTCTCTTCCTCAGATATGGCATTGGAAATTGTTTGCTTTGGTGTTGCAGAAAGATAGAACTCAAGACCTGAAAATGTCGCATTGGAACTAAAAAGCATGGACCTACCCATTCCCTAGGTCTTCAAATTTATACACTCTTTAACTCCCAACTCTACGTAGTGAAAATATGCCATGTCCACGTAATTTTTTTTTTGCCCTTTTGCTTTTACCTGAGAGTGGTGGACTATATCTCATGTCTCATGGAAAGCAAGAATTTTCATAGAAACAAATATGATTATTTAGAGTGGATCTAACTATAATATTCTATGAACACAATTGAAAAAAACTAAATATATATTTTAAATGTAGTTTTCTAATTTTGTTTTATTTGAAATATATTGTGAATAGTACATCAACAAATCTGGATTGACTTGATGGATCACATAAAAGGAACAATTTTTTTTTATTATTTATTATTTTTTTAGAAGTTCAATATCTATTGTTTCATGTATAAGATTTAAAGTCAAAATCTTACCTAAAAATTCAAATTTGTTATCACTTAAATAATTAATTAAATAATAATCATAGGAGGGAGTGATCTAATAATCACTTTACTCTAAAGATATCATGAAGTATAAAGTTTGAATTCTACCATCGTTAATTTATGAAATTAATTTCTATTTTTTTAAAAAGAAATGATTGTCTCCTATTACATATGCACAGTTCTTTGATATTTAAATAGTCTAACATCCCTACAAATAAAAATAATAATAACCACCATTCTTTAAAAAATTTTATGGAATACAGATTTTAAATTTTTCTCATTAACCAACAATCGTTAAAATTAATTGATAGGTTGTTTTTACTTAAGTAATATCTCAAATTTGAGTTATTATATATATAATTGTATTAAATTAATTATTAAAAGACTTTTACCGCTTTAAAATAGATTTGGCATAATTCAGTAAAAAAAAAAATCTTCAAATTACCAATATTTTTATGAGATATCATTTGGTCCACTATTATGCCATGCATTATGGGTACCATTAAAAAGGATTTTGATAGGTTGCCACTGGCTAATGCAAAGTCTAATTAATCCAACCCAAATATCCTAGCTAGTTTCTGAGTTAACACATACATAGTTGTGGTCCTGCAGACACAGATTAGTTTAGTAGTACTACTCCTAAGTCCTAAAGGTGAACTTTATTCATACGTATAATTTTTTATACTTCTAATTTTTTACTTTTTAGGTGCAAATTTTTAGCTTTACAGGTCGCTGAGATTAAGCTAATTAAGCTAAGAGCCCGGACCACCAAACCTTTTCTTTTTCTTTTTTTTTTCCTTAAGCTAAAAATTCCATTTTAGTTTGAAGCTTTTTTATTCTTAAAAGTTCCAAAAATGCACGGGCAACATTAACTATTCATATTAACAATTAAGAAATTTATTACTATCATAATTAATAAGTACTATTTATAAAGCTTATGTATGTACGATATATATATATATATATATATATATATATATATATAATATCATAGATGAGCTAAGCATGAGATGGAAATTAAAATACATTAGCAACTTTATAGGTAATTAATATATATATTTTTTGGTTAATAAGGAGGTCATATAACCTAAGTTTTGATTGGCTGCACAATAGGGGCAACCCTCCCCTTTATTGAAGACAGCAGAGTTTAATACTGTACTTCAAAATGCTTTTAAAGAAAAGTTACCATTTCACTACTCATTCGCTGGCAGATAATTAATATATTAATCATCATGCCTCCCATTAAAATAAATGGTAGTGTGTAATTTTATTTATTTATTTATTCATTTTATATTCCAAAGTTAAACTTTACAAAGAGGAGAAAAGTAGGTAACTGGGTCACTTTTGAAAAATTAAAATAACCTTAATATATATATATATATATATTGGTTCTTAATTTTTGGGTTGCACAAATGATATCAAAAGCAATTGTTGGTTGCTTTAAGGCACAATCGTATGAATTGTCTACTAAGGCATAAAAAAAGGACCATCCACAGCACCCCAACACGAGGGGGGAATCATTTCCCACGACTCCCTTCTATGCATTTTGTCGCTAATTTTTTTTATAAGTTAAAAGTAAATGTAACAATTTAAATAAATGTTAATTTAAGATTTTTAAACTACTTCTATGGAAAAATTTTGTTTCAACTACTTTTTAATATATATTTTTTTATGGATGCATGCGGTAAAATAAATATAAAAATTAAAAAATAATAAAAAAAAGTAAATAGGTATAAAAATTTATATAACAATTTCAATTTGGAAAAAATTACGAAGAGATTTCACTATTATTCAAAAAAAAAAATAATCAAAAGTATTAGAGCAGCTATTGAATAAAACCTTAACTGAGCTTAATTCTGTTCAATTATATAGTATAACTTAAAGTAGAGGAAAAATAGGAGAAAAAATAACTCAATTACAAAACATTTTATTGTGTGCTACATGGCCGATTTTAGCCGGCGTGTAATAGTCCTGTGTTCATTTCTATTAAAATTGCAACTTGGTTAAAATAGTACTGTGACGAATACGGCTGGAGATATGGGTGTATCTTGTACCATATTTCTCTTTGAATAAATCTTCATGAATTGTTTGAACTCCTACACGGCCATATAAGAGTGTACACGATCGTGTTACCTTCTAAATAGGATTTTGTCCAATAGCAAATATTCATAACGCATGGTTGAAGGGTTTGCTTCGCCATAAATCCTTGAAAAAATTCATAAATTTGTTTTTATCAAAAATATCGCACTGCAAATTTTTTGAATCTCCACCAAAATTTACATCACAAACTCTAACATATATTTTTAAAAAAATTACAAAAAATTTACTCTACCATATATTTTTTAATTTTAAAATATTATTAAACATTTTACATGGTAAGTATTTAAAAAATTACCCTGGTAATTAATATATAACAACATAATTTAAGTTACTAGCATGCATAACAATTAAAAAGATTGAAGTATTTTCATTTTGAAATTAAATTGATAAGATTCTAATTTTATTGAATTTTTACATAATTAATGTGGCACATTAGATGCATTATTATACGATATCACCACTTCAATTTTCGTTTTTCATTTTTTTTAAACTAGAATTTTCACTTTCACTAGGAGTTCTCTAACATAATTGTTATAGTTATGGGATCTTTTATATGTTTATGGAGGTTTTTTTATGAATAGAAAATTAAGTTTTAGGGGTGAGTTTCTTCAACATAGTTTTCCATTTTTTTTTAATTTTAATATATTGATTGTGCTACACTGCCAAGTTATAATCTATTAGATGGGATGGTTCATTCCGCTATGAGGCATGATATTTATAAGAGGTGGGGGTCGAAATTCTATCTCTCCCCATTCCGCGACGTCTATGCTAAAAAAAAAATATTTATCCAAAAATTGCATTAGTCTTGAAAGGTATGTTTCCCATTCATTGATCATTTTCACTGTATAAAGATCAATTCAAATAGTTTTATTAACTTTTTGTTGATTGGATTTAATAGTGAAAGCTATAACTAATATTAGTTGAAAATTATTGCTCTATAATAAATAATTTCCGAAAGAAATTATTTTTTTTTCTATATAAGAGATTTCACTGATATTTTTTTTTAAAAAGAAGTGCATGCGCTTAACTTTTTTATAATAACAAGTTAGAAGAAATATTTGAAGAGGTGCAAATCTATATATAGCACAGTAGGACTACAAAGTCTTTCAAATTCGATGTTCTTTAGCATGAAAAACAAATAATAAAAGAATATTAACAAAAATGATAGAAGATTAATTAATAATAATTTACTTACTAGTAAACATCATATGAAATTGAATGTTGCATATTATATCAAAATCTCATTAGTGATTAGTATAGTTGTATGCAATTTCAACTTATAATTAAAATCAAGTGACAGTCGACTACAACAATACTTCATTTAAAGAGAAAAAAAAATTACATTTTAGCGTGAATTCTCCTAAATAAAACTTTAAAATCAAGTTTTATATATGAAAAATAAATGTTGAGAATATTTTACCTCCTTATGAGATTCATCCGGCTCAAACTATAAAATAACTGAAATTTATATAACTATTAGATACTATAATTATCAAACGTTAAAAAATAATAATAATAATTACTCAATTATTAATTTGCACCTACATAACTTTTCTAATAATGTGTTAACATTTAAAATAAAATATTTTAAAAGATATAATTAATTTTTTTTTAATAAAACACAGAAAGTTTCTCCTAACATAAAATCTCTTATCATCAATTATTGTCACAAGGAGGGTAAAATTTTATGAGACATCTGAAAAGAATCTATACATATATCTCAAACAGATACTTGACATATTTCCCCTATTCTAGCTCCATCACAGGAGAAACAATTTGTTTTTAATATATATATCTCTGTGTGTGTTACATCAATCCAAAGTCTGGAATTGATCAACAGCTGGTGAAAGGAAACTGAAGATGATAACCACTTTGGGAGCCTTCGCCGTCCTCAACTCAAAGCCATTGCTTTCTCATGACAAGTCAACACCTATATATATATACATACATTTCTTCGATTCCTCGAAAATGACATTTCACATTGTACGTTGATGTGCTCTTCCTAATTAATCTTTACACAATTTTCTAACCTTTTTATATTTTAATTTAACAAATGAAAAAGATATATATGATAAAATTGAAAAATACAAAAAAAAAATTATTTTTACAATTAATTCTTCTCTTTTTTTTTTTCAAAATATTTGCAATTAAAAAAAATAAAACCTTTGGAAGTATGCTTATGTTGTAATGTGATAGAAAATGAGTTCATTTCTTCAATTGAGGAAGCCATTTTCTATAAGAACCATTTAGAAAGAAAAAAATTTAGGTTAAATTAGTTGTTGGGATACTTTTCCCACCCTTGTGATTCTACTCAGGTTGAACCAGATTAGTTAGAATTCTGTAAACTCTAGATACTGGTGGTTCAGATAAAAAAAAATTATTTGATTGATTAATTTACTGAGCTGTAAGAGATAGAAAATATATTTTGCTAAAATATAAAATATTTTGTTTTTATGGGGTAAGTGTAACTCTTATTTGATAAATCTTTTTACATCCTTTAAGGGGGCCAAGATCCGGAACCGTAACAGATGTTCCATAGAATGTGATACTTAACAAATACGATCCAATTTTTGCGTGTGTTTCTTGCTTTGGCATTTAGCTTTACTGGTTTCTTTCTCGGGTGCATTGCATGTAGTTAAAATAATATTAAATATATAACTTATTTGAATTTTTATTACAAAATGCATAAACTATTGTAATATAAATAATTTAAATTGTTATTACTAAATAATATATGTTATTAATATTAATTCATATAAGATATATATTACATTTTAAATTTTAAAATATAAATTCAAACTATCTTCATTAGTTTTTAAAAATAAATTAAGACTATTTATTCCATCACATAAAATATATGTCCTTTTTTTGTTAAAAAAAACATGTTTTCTCTATTTGTACTTGTATATATACAGATAAATTAAACAATTTAAAGGTGATAAAGGCTAATGACATTGTTATTTCATTAGTAAATTAATGTGAAATTGTGTATATTTATCTCAAAATACTTAAGTAATTTTGTTTTTTCAAAACTCAACTTTTATAAATTTGATATTGTTGTTCATGTAAAAACTAACTTGTCAAACATGTGATGGATTCATTTATTCCATTTTTTTTTACGTTAAGATGGGAAGGGATTGGGAAAAACCTTGAACTGATTGCCATTTTAATTAATTTTTTTAACCTCTCAATGTTAATAGTCCAAAATGGCACCATTTCTTTGGTGGATAAAGAAACTCTTGGAATTAAAAAAAAATTGATTCTGTTATTTAAATTTATATATTGTTGATTCTACTTGATAAGGACATTAATCCCTAAAGGTAAAGGGATACTCAGATTGCATAAGGACTCCTATCCTTAAAGGAAAAGCATACTCGGATCAACATGGACAAAGAAAATCTAAATCAATAGTGATAATGACTTATCAACAAGGAATCATAATCGTGTCAGATTTATGTCTATTTACTTCCTATATATAATTCTTGAATCTTGCATATCATTCATATCATACATACACACCTTCATAAACATTCTAGTAGCTATTCTTAAAATTTATACTAAAGCATCAAAATATTTGTGGGGGACGCTTCCACCCTCACCTCATTGTTTTCATGAATATGTGTGCAAAATTCGAAGGAGTTCTCAAATTAAATTATCAATTGTTATCATGTTTCACATGAAGTTCGAAGCTATACCATAGGAGGGATAACTTTTTTTTTTAATTGCAACTCTCTTGGTTTTGATAAATTTATTAGCCTGCATGCATTCAGTTTAATGGTCAGAATTTAGTACTAACACTTTAGAGACTCGAATTTGAGTTCTAGCCCTACCCCTATACCCCAATTATTAGTGACAAAAATAAAAAAGATTTTGTTAAATTTATTAGAGTATGATGAATTGCAGACTATATAATAAAAAAATAATTTATTCTTTTATGTTTTACCATGAAAATGATAAGCTCACCTTTAAACTTGAGATTAAATTTAGGTAATTTTTAACTGGCCTCTTGATCTTGTCTTTGAGGATATTTAAAAAAAA
>CATIWK010313907.1:0-10375 GCA_949634005.1 Mallotus japonicus | reverse complement strand
TCCCAATACATCCAGAAGCTAGACCGGTTAAGCAGAAGCTTCGAAGGTTAAGACCAGAGTGGACAGAAAAGGTAAGAGAGGAAATTGCTAAACAGATCAAGGCTAATTTTCTAGAAGTGGTGGAGTACCCTCAATGGTTGGAAAACATAGTACCAGTTCCTAAGAAAGATGGAAAGGTTTGAATGTGTGTAGATTTCAAAGATCTGAATAAAGCATGTCCAAAAGATGACTTTCCTTTGCCCCATATTGATGTGATTATTGATAGCGTAGCATCTAGTGCAATGTATTCCTTCATGGATGGGTTTTCAGGTTATAATTAGATAATGATGGCGGTTATGGACAAGATCAAGACTGCTTTCATCATAAAATAGGGAACATATTGCTACAAAGTGATGCCTTTTGGATTAAAGAATGCAGGTGCAACTTATCAAAGAGCAGCAACCGCTCTGTTTCATGACATGATGCACAAAAAAGTAGAGGTATATGTTGATGACATGATGGTCAAGTCAGAAACAAGAGAGGGACATTTTAAAGCCGTAGATAAGTTTCTAGCAAGAATAGAAAGATACAATCTGAAGCTTAATCAGAAGAAATGCGTATTTGGGGTTACTTCTGGAAAGTTGTTGGGGCACTTAGTCAGTGATAGAGGGATAGAGGTCGACCCAGACAAGATCAAAGCCATTCAAGAAATGTCGACACAGAAAACAGAGAAAGAAGTGCGAGGGTTTATTAGGAAATCGCAGTACATCAGCAGGTTTATTGCAAAGCTTACTATGGTTTGTGATCCAATCTTCAAGCTCTTAAGGAAGAATCAACCAGTGGAATGGAATAAAGATTGCCAGAAAGCTTTTGACAAGATTAAGGAATACCTTATTAATCCTCCTGTATTGAAACTGCCAAGGCAAGGTAAACTTTTAATCTTATATCTGGCTTTGGAGGAAAAAGCAATAGGGGCAATGTTAGCACAAGAAGGACCAGAAGGGATAGAGCATACAATGTACTATCTTAATAAAAAGTTCTTGCCATATAAAGAAAAATATGATCTCGTGGAGAAGACATGTTTGATTGTAATATGGGCTACAAGGAAGTTAAGGCATTATTTCCAGTCTTACAAACTACAAGCCGTTTTAAAGATAGATCCTTTAAGGTACTTGTTTCAAGCACCAGCTTTGACTGGAAAAATATCTCGATGGTTGGTACTTCTGACAGAGTTTGATATAGAGTACATCACCACTAAGGTTATCAAAGGAAGAGCAGTAGCTGAATTCCTAGCACAAAATGCAGTCGAAGGAGATGAGTAGTGGAACTTGGAATTTCCATATGAGAACTTAGCAGTGATAGAACAATGTGCATGGAAGCTCTATTTTGACGGAACTGTGAATAATAGAGGAGCAGGATTAGGAGTCGTTCTTCTCACACCAGAAAGAGAAGTTATCCCAATGGCTAAAAAATTAGACTTCAGAGTTACAAACAACATGGCTGAATACGAAGCATGTATCTACGGAGTAGAAGCAGCTCTAGCAGTTGGAGCCAAAAACCTGCTAGTTTATGGAGATTCCTTGTTGGTTATTAACCAGGCTAATGAGGAGTGGGAAGTGAAAGAAGAGAGGTTGAAGCCTTAAACTTGTTATTTGAAGACGTTAATGAGAAATTTTACTAAATGTTTCTTCATACATTTACCAAGAGATGAGAATCAAATGGCAGATGCCTTGGCAACACTTTCTTCAATATGGGATAAATCGATTGGGTTAAGGATGAAGCCTTTGGTAATCATGAAATCGAAAGCCCCGTGTTATGGTGGAGAACAAGTTATGAGTACTCAGATAGGGCCAAAAGAAAAGCCATGGTTTTATGACATCCAGAGATTTATTGAGGAAAGGAAGTATCCAAATGAAGCAACTTCAAAAGAAAAATATACTTTACGTGTTCTCATACGTAATTATGCAAGTCATGATGGAGTATTATACAAAAGAATGCCAACCAGAATGCAGCTGAGATGTCTCAAGAAAGATGAAGCAGAACAAGTAATGAGAGAAATTCATGCTAGAGTATGTGGATCTCATATGAATGGGATGACCCTATTAAAGAAGATAATTCGGCAAGGGTACTATTAGTCGAGCATGGAAAATGATTGTATCCAAACAGTGAGACAGTGTCATCAGTGTCAAATACATGGGAATCTTAATCATCTTCCTCTTACAGTGCTAAATAGTTTAACATCTCCGTGGCCCTTCGCAGCATGGGGAATAGATATAATAGGAGAGATAAGACCGACAGCTTCAAATGGGCATAAATACATAGTAGTGGCAATAAACTATTTCTCTAGATGGATAGAAGCAGAATCCTTTAGCACTTTAAAGGCTAGACAGATGGCAAAGTTCATTAAGAAGAGTCTCATTTGCAGATATGGGGTTCCTCATCATATTGTAATGGATAATGGTGTTCAGTTTCAGGCAGAGACAGCTGAATTGTTAAAGACATATAATATCGAGCATCATAAATCCTCACCTTATTGACTTCAGGCTAATGGTGCAGTTGAGGCAGCTAATAAGAATATGAAGAGAATCTTCTCCAAGATGGTAAAGACATACAAAGATTGGTCTGAGTGTCTCCCTTTTGCCTTGTAGGGATATAGAACTACTACATGCACTGCTATAGGACAGACACCGTTCTTATTGGTGTATGGTTGTGAAGTAGTTTTACCTATAGAGATAGAGATCAAATCTTTAAGGGTTGTTATGGAAGTAGAAACTCCTGAGAGCAAATGGGTACAAAAAAGATATGATCACCTTATATCTCTAGATGAGAAAAGGATGAATGTTTTATTCCGCACTCAGATTTACCAGAGAAGGATAGCAAGAGCCTTTAACAAGAAGGTTAAGCTTGGAAAGATAAAGGCTGTAGATATGGTAATAAAGCAGTCAAGGGCAATAGTGTTTGATCCAAGAGGAAACTTCAGACCAAATTAGGAAGACCGTATCTAGTCAAGACAGTTCTACTTAAGGGAGCAGCCAAGATATCGGATCTTGAGGGGAATGAGTTCACAGAGCCAATTAACCTGGATCGTCTCAAGAAGTACTACCAGTAAAAATAAAAGTAGTATAAAGAAACTAATGTCCACTGACTAGAAAACCTGAAAAGGCTGGTCAGGCAAAAGTTAGGACAATCTCGCTATTCAGAAAACCCATAAAGGGCTGACAGGCAAAAATTAGGGAATAAGAAAAATGGTCCCACTGATTAGAAAACCCGCAAAGGGCTAGTTAGGCAAAAATTAGGGAAATAAAGTGAGAGAAAAATATTCAATTAGAAAATCCGAAAGGACTAACTAATAACAGGAGTTATACCATATGATGTGATAAATGTTCTCATTTTGGCCCTAATTAATGGATAGAATTGAAAAAATGATTTTTTTCTGAACATTGCATGTTTGGTCTTTATTATAATGCATAACTGCTAAAAGGAAAGGCAAAATATGAAAGCCTGAAAACTAGAACTATGAGACCATTTTTGTTAATTATGTCTTCGTTTCTTCTTTGATGATTCATCATATAATGATTGAATTCTCTTGTATCTAGCAAATCCTGGTGGTTCAGCAGACTGCATCACAACCCAAGATTTATAGTTATCATTTGTAGTTACATCAACATTTGGGTTCAAATTCTGCTCAAGAGTCCTTCGAGGCCATAAAGTCTTCACTTTATCCAGAAAATCTTACCTCAGAGGAAAACCTTCAAAGTTGGGTAAAACAGTCACAATAAACTGACGACGTCCATATTGGAGGTAAATTCGTGAAGGGGTGATAAAAGTGGAGAAGCGTAATCTAGGAAGGGGAACACAATGATCATATAGCTCAATAGTTACATACTTCAGTTTCCACCAATGACAGGTCCATGTAATATCTTCATCTATGATGCTTTTCATCCAGGTAATCCATTGATCAGCAGTATGTATATCCTTTATCTTTAAAGGATAAGACTGTGGCTGATGAGGTTGATAAGCTAGAGAATTGGCGGGAACATTGAGCAAACTCAACTTTTCCCGTAACCAAATCTTAAAAAAAAAAGAGCTCGCTAAGTTAAAAACCCGAAAGGGCGGCTTAGGTAAAAATTAGAGCAAGCCTGCTAAGTTGAAAACCCAAAAGGGCAGCTTAGGCAATAATTAAGGCATAAAATAAAAATAAATAAGATTTTGGTTACATACCTGAAGGAGAAGCAAATTGCCTGAAAGACGATGTTGGATTTTGAAATTGTTTAAACCAATGATGGTTTCAGCTAATATGATAGGCATTGGATTAGCCCCGGCTTCTACTTGCTCCAGGATGCTAATGATTCTTGTATCAGCCTTCCTATGAGAAGAGACTAACAAGAATTGAGAATAAAGGCAGAAGGCAACATTCCTAACCCAAGCTGAGCTGCTCTTGTCCTTCGAGGATGATAAATTAACGGTTCCTGAGTTGTGTGCATATAAATAGATATCACTTAGGGGCATATCAAAGAATGTGATTAAATTATCAAGAAAGCGTACACTCAGACTGGGAAGAGCAATTAGAGTAGCAGAGTCTAGTTAGCATCCTAAGATGGTAGCAAATTCTTCAATCAATGGACATAGTTCTTGACTGTTAAATCTGAATACATGATCCTTAGCATCCTAAAAGGTAGCGGCAGCATGTAGGAAGTTAATATTTAGCTTCAAATGTTGAAGGGATTTCAAAGGTTTAGCATGAAAAGGCTTCAGTTTGTTCCAATCGTCTCCATTCAGACTTTTAAGAAAATTTGTCAGCAGTTGATGAGAAGCCTGAGTCATGGTGGAGCTTGAAAAGGAATGATATGTATCTTCATCCTAGATCCTTATATACGCATTAAAACTGAATCTAGAAAGAATTAGGATTTCCTCTGTGCAATGTGTTTGAATCGGACTCAAATCAGTAATCGAAACGGATAAGGAACTGAAAAAATCAAAGTCGGAGTCTAGATTTCCGATCGAAAATCCAGAAATCCGATCGGATTTCCATAATTCCAATTGGAAATCTAGATTTTCGATCAGAATAGTGGAATTCCGATTAAAAAAAAGAAGTCCTATTTGCTATTTGGAGTGTGATTCAAAAGAGTCCGTAATCCATTGAGAAAAGATGAATCAGTTCAGAACAGTTCAAAGTGCAGAAAGAAAATAGTCAAAGTACAGAGGATAGTCATGCAAGTACAGAAAGTAGATAATGATTAGTCATCCTGAGCTCTAGAGTCTGGCCAAGGGCTCCATCCTTTAACCGGATCATCATGCCGATAAGTGTCTAGCCAAGGACTCCATCCTCTAGCTGGATCATCACTCTGATCCTGAGGTCTAGCTGTCAAAGTCTCAGCGCCATAAGGATCGATGCCCAAACTCTCCAATTGACATCGAAGTCGCTCATTCTGGCGCTCCAAGTCCTCAGCGTAGCTCTGTTGCATTCATATTATTAGAATCATGCATATCATGCATACATTTGCATAATTTGTTGTTAATATGTACCCTCCAATTGTCAGTGACCTGCATAGTGAATAATCTCTGTGATGAAGCAAGTCCATATAGGTACTCTGCCTGTGTCCGGGGAACCTGCTTTGTAAATTTTACTAACATCAGCATTAAGTGCTTAGTTTGTGCAGATAAAATAAAGAATTATACTCACATGAGAAGCATATGGTGGAGAGAAACGAGGAAGCTGCGTCATTCAAAGCTAATATGCTGCTCAATAGGAGTCTGGACAGCAGTAGCCTAGAAGTACATAGATCGATCTAGGAGTGAAATATCACCTAGAGTAGTACCTGTCGAAGACTCATTACGAATAGTCGCAGCATGCTGGGTAGGAGACTCTTGTCTAGAACCAGTCCTCTCAGTCTCAGTCCTCTCAGTATCAGCCTGTTCCTCCATAACTTCATCAGCAGTGGGAGAGCCTACATCCTCGAACTATAAATGATAGTCAATGACAGCACAAAGAAAACAAAGGACATGATATTAAAGGATTTACCTTAGCAGGATCTATAGGAACTTGCTCCAGAAGGTTCTCTCTTGAATGTACTGCTGGTAATGACGGGAGCACTCAAGAAGGGTTAAAGCACCATATCCCTTAAGAGTTGCTCTAAGCTCAGGACCAGTCATGTTATAGCTCCATAGCATCGAAGAAGGGATAAGAGAAGGAACACCCCTCCTGGTGGGTCCTAAGTGCCAATGATACACACGCTTGCCAAGATACAACATCAGGCAACCATAACCAGGAAGCAAAATCCTCATAGTCTCAAACCTCACAGCAGCAGCCATAAAATCATTCAGTTAAATTAAATTAAATTTAGTTTTTACAATTATTGAAATACTAAAAATTGAATTTATTTTACTAGGTCCCACGCCAAGGAGTTCAGCTGCTCTCGGTAAGTCTGCAAATCATGTCTAATGCTAGACAGACGAGAAGAACCCCATCTTTGCATCAGAGGAAGACTCCTGTCAAGGCTAACAGCACTGAAGCCTCGAATCAGTCCAATCTCAATGCCCCATATCTAAAAGAGAAGAACTGTTTGAGATAAAAGAAAGGTCGGAAAAATAGGAAAAGTCAAAAGGTTAGAAGACATACATGCAGAACATGCCAAAAGCCACACATCATCACATCACCTCTACAAATAATGTCCAGTCTATAGTAAAGATAAGCGAGAGCTACGAATCCCCAATCGAAGGTAGTGACTCTAGCAAGGTCTTGAAGTGGACCAAGAATAGCAATGCTGACCTCATTACCAGTCTCATAGACAAGGGTAATCCCAAGCAATATCAACAAGAAACATCTCACCTTTTGAAGGATCTGACGAGGTGCAGTGGTAGGTAACCTCCTGAAACCTTAAACAAGAGAAGAAAGGAGAACGTTCTTCCTATTCTTCCATGTCGGAGCGAACCCGAGCAGATCACGAACATAACAACTCCGAGCATCTTCTGGAAGATGACAATAGCTGATGTCAAAAGAAACTGGAGTACCTCCAAAGGCAATCCCAGTGATAGCAGAGAAGCTCATAAGAGAAATAGTCAGCTCACCCACTCGTGTGTGAAAGGTGTGAGTGGTGTCCATCCATCTCTCAATCAAAGCAAAAAGAGAATAGTGGTCTGATCTACCCCAAACAGTCTGTAAAGTAGCAATGAAGCGTCTGAAGCCAAATGCCCAGATGTGTTATATTACCTCCCCAGATAAATCAGGAAACAGTTCTCGAGCCAAATGAAAGCAACCCGAGAACTTCAGTGGTTTCTGAATGGAGTTCAGAAATTAACAGGATCATTTTCTCTTTTTAATCTTTTGATTTTATTTACATTTTATTATTGTTAAAAAAAAATTGAAAATCAGAAAACTGGATTTTTGATCGGAAATCCAGAATTCCGATCGAATTTCTAGATTTTCGATCGGAAATCTAGACTTCTGATCGGAAATCCAAAAGTCCGACCGGAATTTTAAGGCTATTTTCGCATGCACGCTTCAATTTTGCAAATTTTTGCATTTAAGTTAGCTATTTCATGTAGTTTTATTTGTTTGACATACCAAATACTCTCTAAATGCATGCATGAACATGTCAATCTACACATTTATAGTTCCTAATTATAGGAATAATTTTGCAGAATGGAAGCAGTGGGAGAAAACTTACCTCATCACCAACTTGAGAGCTCCTGTGGAGGTGCAAATGAGTTAATGGAGTTATTACTTCTCCTTCACTAAGCCTAAGATGGTTTTAAGGAAAATGTAATGGTGAAATGACTGGATCTGATTTTTTGGAGTTGTTTTCACGTAGTTTGCATTGCGGGTGGGCCATAGGATCAGACAGATTGAAGATCAGACATCAAATGAAGAAATAATTGAGAAAAGAAGATTGGAAATCCAAGTGAAAGTGAAAGAAAAGAAAAGAAGAAATAGAAAGAATGAAGAAATGGGTCGGCAAAAGGAAGAAAAAAGAAAGCTTTTATTAAAGTGGCAAATGTCCACTTTAGTCCTTCAGGTTTGTTTGCATTTAAGTCCTACAGTTTCTCTTGCAATTTAGTCCTAAATTGCAACTTAATTAGGAAATTAATTCCTAATTGAAATAGAAAACTGTAAAGTCATTGACATGATTTAATAATTCAATGAATTATTAAAATTATCAGCATAAAGAGTTCAAAAATCACCAGAATTAATCTGCATCAAGTTTGATTTTTGCATGCATTACATGTAAAATTTTGATTCTCAAAATCAACAATGTACGTCCGAGTACAGTGTATTCTCAAAATCAACACTGTACATCCGAGTATAGTATATTCTCAAAATCAGTATTGTACGTCCGAGTACGGTGTATTCTCAAAATCAACGCTGTACATCCAAGTATAGTGTATTCTCAAAATCAGCACTGTACGTCCGAGTACTGTGTATTCTCAAAATCAGCACTGTACGTCCGAGTACAGTGTATTCTCAAAATCAGCACTGTACGTCCAAGTGCAGTATAACTTTAAAAATCATACTATACGTCCGAGTATAGTATATCTTCAAAAAAAATGATGTACGTCCGAGTGCAGTATAACTTTAAAAATCATACTATATGTCCAAGTATAGTATATCTTCAAAGTTCTTTTACTGAACGTCTGAGTGCAGTAAATTCCTCAAAAAATCATACTATACGTCTGAGTATAGTATGTCTTTAAATTTATTATTGTACGTCCGAGTGCAGTAAATTCTCAAAAAAATCATATTATACGTCCGAGTACAGTATACTCTCAAAAATCAAAAGTTATACTATACGTCCAAGTATAGTATACTCTTAAATTTGCATTGTACAACCAAGTACAATGTATTCCTCAAAATCTGCACTGTATGTCCGAATACAATGTATTCCTAAAATTCACATTTGTACGCTTGAGTGGAATGCATCTTTCATATTAACATTACACAATTGAGTGTAGTGCATTTTCATGTCAAACATTATACGACAGAGTATAATGTGTTTTTCAAGTCAGCATAATGCATAGTGTCTTTTGAAAATTATGTGTATTCTGCTTTGCCACAATTTATCTTGCAAACAGCGACAAAGGGGGGCAACTGTAGACACCCAATTTCAGGATAGCTGAGTATCGATGCTACAGAGAACTCCGATGATGAGAAAATCATGAATAAGTCTAGGAATATTTGAGTTCGAAATCTCAAAAGGGCTTGATTGTGTTTTTAAAGAGTTCAATTTGATTTTAAAGGACTCAATTGAAAAGCTTGGTTTTTATAGGGACCTTTTTGTAATTAAATATTGATCGGAAGAATGGATTTCCGATCAGAAATCTAAAATTCTGATCGAAAATCTAGAATTCCGATCGGAATTCCAGATTTCTGATTGAAAATCTAGAATTCCGATCAGAATTCTAGATTGCCGATCGGCAATCTGGACTTTTGGTCAGAATTTAAATGCGTTGTTGTTTTTTCAGTGTTTTAACGAAAATAAAACTTATTTATCTCAACTTTGATTGGTTCAGTGATAAGATAATGACTTCTTCATGTGATAATTAAGTAATTAACTCTTAGTTAATTGCTGAAGTTATTAGAGAAAGAGTCCCTCATATGAGGAACTCGATCTCCTGAGGCAGAGGAGTCATTTTGAGACTCTGCTTAGGGTTTTTTTGACATTCCCTATATAAACTATAGCTGAGTCTGAGTTGAGGGAGGATCTGAAGGAAAAAACCAAGTTTTCTCTGCAAAAATAATTCACTCATGCCAGAAAAGAAAAACCAAAAACAAGTTCTCTTTGTTTCTTTTAAAAAGCCTTCTGCAAAAGACTAAACACACATAAACACAGAGAGACCTGAAGTTTTTTACTGGTTTTAGAAACAGAATTGCCTTCGGGAGAGTAGAAGTTAAATATCCAGACTTATTTAATATAGCAAACGGTGAAAATCATACTCTAAGGAGCAATCAATACAGCATCAATCACTCAGCATTTCTTTTCTTTCTTTTATTCTTTCATTTTATTTTTATTTTGATTTAATTGTTGTTTTTTTCTTTTAAATGAAATCATATGCGTGGATGTATGTTTTATTTTGTTTAATTAATTAGTAAGTTAGGTTCATTTGGTAAATCTAATAAAATCAATGGTGGTTTTAGATTAGTTTAGGTTGCATATTAATTAAATTAGGGTTTAGAAATCACTTAATGCATGTTTTAATGGATTTATTGTTTTATTGCTATTGTTATTGTTTTGATTATTGTTTTTATGATTATTTACTGTTTTGTTATGTTTTTAGTTATTTTGCTTTATTTTGCTTTTATGATTTGCATGTTCTTTTGTTTTTCCTTTGTTTTTAGGGTTTAGGTTAATAACTAGACTCACTTTTAATTAATTAGGTTTTTTTAGGATTAATTAATAAA
>CATIWK010313897.1:0-11922 GCA_949634005.1 Mallotus japonicus | reverse complement strand
CGTTTTGATTGAAGGTTTGTTCGTGTGGATACTAGTAGAGGACGCATCCAGTTGAAGACGTCTAAATCCGATCAAACCAAACTAAAAGCTCGAGGTAGGGTGTCAACGGTGTGAACCCCCTCTTTTCCTTCCAGTAATCTTGCCTCTACTTGCGTTCTTGGTAAGATTTTGGAAACCCTAAACAATCAATTAACCGAATTACATGGATCCTTGATTCGGGTACGCGATAAAATTTTTATTTTCCGCTGCATTTGGTATCACGAATCCCAACATTCAAACCATAAAACATCTCCAAGAAATTTCAGAGATGCTTAAATGCTGAAAATGACAAAATCATTTAGGCAGAAAAGCCATGTAGTTCTGCTCAGCGTGCACGTTCAGTTATAAGGATTGTTCCAATACATTTTCAGCATAGTCATACATACATTTTCAGTATTTATTTTCTCAATATACTAAGTGTAGGCGGCGGGGTTTAGCGCGTGCCCAAGTGTTGGCGACCACGGCACTGTGTCGGGCCTTCGGCCATCGTGAGAAATACGAAATAGGTTTAAAAAGCCTACTCGGAGATGGAGTCGCCACCCGGGTAAAATCCGGGACACACTTTTACGGCAACTGGATTCCATAGAGGTTCCCAGAAGCCGTCATCAGAGAACGGGTTCGGAAATTGGGTATGGACGTTTGAATGTCCACCCGATCTTACGATCGGCCTCCGTTTGTGTTCATGGCTTATTATCTTTTGATTATTCGATTGTTTCTTTATTAACATGCTATTTGGATTGCCTTCATTCAATGGTTCAATTTTACATTAATTTCAGGTTTGCACATTATCCGTGTTCATGCATATTAGTCCCGTTGCTCACAAAAGTAAACTCAATATACAATCATGCATTCCAAATAAGAGGGGAGGGATTAGGGATTACAGTACTTTATGCAAACAATATAATAATTCTACCTCTCAAGAACTAATTAATACAAATTAGTGATTCAAGAATCACTCTTATGAATCCCTGCAAAATAAATGTTCACCCTTTCCCACAAACCGGGAACTTGGTTGATTAGTTCACAAGCTATGAACACAAATCAAGGATTCAAATGACACATAAACATATACACAAATCACATAATGAACATAATACTTCTATTCATATAATACAAGGAATTAATGAAAATATGCATAAACACGTACGTATATTAACATTGAATGAAAATTAACATATGCAAAGTCATCACAAGACACATAGCAGTGCTAAACATGCAAAAGGGTGAACAAAGACCATGCAGGAGGCAAAACAGGGCGTCCATCGCCCAGTTCAAGTGGCAATCACCACTTGACTCTTTGGTCAAGTGGCGATCACCTGGTGGCAAGAGGCGACCGCCTCTTGAGGAGGCGGTCGCCTCTTCAACAGGGCGAACCACGCTCTGCTGCATACCAGGCTTACTTCTGTGCTAAGGAAACATGCATGCATTCATCTGGAACTCTAAACTACTCTAAAAAATCGATAAGTCACATCATAAACATGTTATTTCACATAGGAATTACATTCAAATCATGTTATAGCAAGAATTTCGAGAAATGAACCAACTAAAGACTTGATGCTTTAATGCTTAAAGAACAAGTAAAGAAATTTACTAAAGTGAAGCTTTTCTGAAAATGATTGACCCTCAGAGGCTGAATGAGCTTGATCTTAGCTCTGATGCAAGAGAATCCTCCTTCTTCCTTGAGAAATCTACTCCTAGCTTAGACTCTATCCTCTCCTTAGCCCCTCAAAGCTCTTTTCTCTTCCTTTCTTCCTTTAGTTCGTCCTCCTTTTCACCAGGAAGCCTTCCTCTCTTCTTTTTCTTTCAGTCTAATTCTTCTCCTCCAGTTTAAGTCCTCCTTCTCTCTTTCCTCTCTTCTCCTTTTAAGCCTCTCACCTAACCAATCCAATCACCATGCTCTCTCTCCCCCCAAAGCTCCCTCAAATCCATTCATTTCCCTCTCAAAAGGTGGTATTTTGCGTGCTGGGGCAGAGAGTTGGGCGTGGAGGACCCACTCTTCTCTCCATTAAATGCTGCATTTAATGCAGCACGCAAGTGGTGGGCCAGGAGGCATCGCCTTTTGGGCCTGGGCCTGGATGGGCCGGGCAGGCTTGGTGTTTTGGGCTCGGGTTTGGCGGGCCAGACTCTTTTAAGTGGATTCTCAAGTGATTTTGGACTTCCTCTTGCATTCAAATCTCGTTCTCATCATCGGGCTTGTTGCGAGCCGGCTAAACCGAGCAACCACAATCCGTCCCCTATTATGGGCCGACCGGATCGGGTGTCTACACTAAGTCAAGACCTTAATTAAAAGTATTTAATTTTCTTACCATTTGAACAATACTTCTCTCTATCTACAATTATTAATCTCATTACTGCTGCCTACAGTGGCATTACTCTTTTTTTGTCCTAATTTTTTTAGCTCCTAATGCTAGTATACCCTCAAGTCAACATTAGATCTTAATGTTATTTTTGTCCTAATAAGAATTTTTTTCTTCTAAATTTAGATCATATTGGATTTTTTTTAAAAAAAAAAATTCACCAATTAAGTCCTATAAATTAAATAGTTTTTTAATTTTAATGCTTAACTAATGAAAACTTATTTAAACTAATAAATAAAATTGATAATTTTATTTAAAAAATATATATATTATCTAATTCTAAAGTTTTAGAATTTTTTAAGCCTACATAATAATTTTAGAAAAAAATTTAAAATTCTTTTGGCTTTTTTTGAATTTTTAAATATTTTTTTTATAAAATTTTTTAGACTTAGAAATTTTAAAAAATTTTGAATCAAATGATATTCATATGAAAAATTCATCAATTTTATTCATAAATTTAATTTTAATAGTTTAATAATAAAATTTTATTCATCAGTTTAATGTTAACGGTAGACTGACAAAAAATTATTTAAATATGGATTAAAATTAATAAAAAAAATTTTGAAATGTATATCACTTAATTCTAAAGTCTTAAAAAAATTTTAGATTTATAAAAAAATTTAAGTAAATTTTATATAAATTTTTAAGTTTATAAAAAAATTTAAGTAAATTTTAAATAAATTTTTAAGAAAAATTTTAAAAAATATATGTAGGCTTGAAAATTTTTAAAACTTTATAATTAGATGATATATATATTTCTTTAAAAAATTATTAATTTATTTATTAATCTAAATAATTTTTTTTAGTTAACCATTAAAATTAAAATTTTGTTTGACTTATAGAACTTAAATGTAAAATATTTTTATAATAAGGTCTCATGAAAAATACAAATTTTTGAACATTAACTTCACAGTCTCACACTGTGATTGTATGCTATTTCCAAAAATTTTGTATTAGCCTTTATAATGTTGGATTAGTTTAAAGTGGGGAGTAAAAGGTATTTTACTTTCTTATGGATAAGGCCATCTACAATGCAGTGGCAAAAAGCCAAATGCCGCTGCATCTTCTCTCCAATGCAGCGTTAATGTCTGCTGCAATTTGCATAAAATTACTGTTTTGGTGCATATATGCAGCTCACTTTTACTTTATGCATTTGTATTTTTTTAAAAATTTCAATAACAATCATTTTTTATCATTTGTTTCAATATAGTCCAAATAACTTTGCTCAATTTAGTCCAAATTTATATTATATTTATCATATTATTACCAAATGCATATAAATTTGATTTAATTTTTTTATTTTTACTTAAATAATATTAATATTGTCACTAAAAATAATATTAATTTTTTACTTAAATAATATAAATTTTTTAATTAATTTTTTTACTTAAATTGTATTAATATTTTTTACTTAAATAATATTAATATTTTTGACTTAAATAATATTAATATTTGGATAAAAAAATTTAACAACCATAGATATATTTGCATTAATTTAACAATCGATTTAAGAAAACAGTCAACAAAAACGTTAAAATTAATAATACCCGAAATCATTCATTTAATTACATATAATTTAATAATATGATAAATCAAAGGCAGATCCATCAATATTATTGAAATATTCACCAAAAGCATTAGGTGTAGGAGGTGGTGGTTGGTGTTGTTGAGCTCTTTTATGCATTAATCATTCCTTTTTCGGCTACCATAAATGCACAAAATTCAAGATCTTCAATAGAATTAAGATCTGTAAACAAAATTTTATTTTCTTTTTTGAATTCCTAGACGGCCACATTTTTTTCTGATCTAGTGTTAGCCTTTTTCAACAAATCAACAACCTGTCGATTTTCTTCCAGAAGAAAATCCATTTTTTTCTTCCATTTTTTATTCCTTTAATTGTTCCTCCTTTCTTCTCTTCAATTTGGCTTTTTTATGCCAATGGGACGTTCAGTTGAAAAACCATCTACATCAGACGCATCCAAATCGATTGAAAATCTTGAAAGCTCAGGAGATGTTGGAACTACAGAATCAAGAGTAGGAGTCTCATATCCTGATGATTCATTCACAATCTTATTAACTTGCCTCGAAGTGCGGCTATAATATCTAAATTTTTCAAAATGTTTGACTATGTGTCACACATGATCAAATTTGAAACCTCTTTTGTAATGCACATCTTGCTGCATTAATGTTTTTGCTTGAATTAACTGAAAATAATTAATTAAAATCTTGTTAGAATTAATATAATCCAGATGAAGAAGGCATTACAGATAATATTAATAATATTAAAATATAATTATTATAATGAAATACTTACAATGTCTGCATTTGAAGCGCCACTAGGATGAATATTTTCTATTTGTCTAATGCACCCAGTTAATTTTCTTACAACTTTCTCAATTGTTTGGTATTGACATTGTATTGAGTGCTTGGTACGCTCCTCGTAATTTGTATCTTTCTCTGCATTATATTTTTCTTCTACCCGATACCAAAATCGATCCGAAGAGTAAAAAACACCAACAATTGGTCTTGTGACATTTTCATATATACTTCACATAAAAGCACATCTTCTACATGAGTTTATCCAGATGATCGAATTGACATTTTCAAATTGTGAAGTGTTTGCGTTTAAAATGAGTTTTTGGAGTTCTACATAAGATGTTGCAATATGTTATGAAAAAAACCTATGGATATGACACTTATTTATAGAAAGGGAATCCCTTCTGCATTATTTTTCTGCTTTTAATTTTAATCCTTAGATGTTATGCAAGATCATCTCAACCGTTGGATAAAAAATACAGAAAATCTTATCATATTTTTGGAAAAATACAAAGCCATGACAATAATTATGTTTCTGCTTTTAATTTCAATCGTTGGATAGTATGCAAGATCATCTCAACCGTTGGATAAAAAAGACAAGAAATCTTATCATCTTTTTTGGAAAAATACAAAGCCAGGACAAATAATTATGTTTCTGCTTTTAATTTCAACCATTGGATGGTATGCAAGATCATCTCAACATTGGATAAAAAAGACAGAAAATCTTATCATTTTTTGGAAAAATACAAAGATAGGACAATAATTATGTTTCTGCTTTTAATTTCAACCGTTGGATGGTATGCAAGATCATCTCAACTGGTGGATAAAAAATACAGGATATCTTATCATCTTTTTTGAAAAAATACAAAGCCAAGACAATAATTATGTTTCTGCTTTTAATTTTAACCGTCAAATGGTATGCAAAATCATCTCAACCATTGGATAAAAAAGGCAAAAAATCTTATCATCTTTTTGGAAAAATACAAAGGTAGGACAATAATTATGTTTCTGCTTTTAATTTCAATCGTTGGATGGTACGCAAGATCATCTCAACCGTTGGATAAAAAAGACAGGAAATCTTATCATCTTTTTTGGAAAGTACAAAGCCAGGACAATAATTATATTTCTGCATTTAATTTCAACCATTGGATGGTATGCAAGATCATCTCCACCGTTGGATACAAAGACAGTCAATAATTATCTTTTTGAAAAAATACAAAGGCATGACAATAATTTATTAATGTTTTTGCTTTTAATTTCAACCGTTGGATGATATGCAATATTATCTAAACCATTGAATGAGATTGTAAACATTTAGCAACCTACCAAAATTTAGTTTATAAAAAGGAATGCGTTATGAATGCAAAAACTCAAAGACTATCTAAAACTCTTATCACGATCTCTCTGAAAAACTCTTTGCATATACTCTTCTTGTATATTTAAAAACCTGTCTCAAAATGAATTTTGATATTGGTGGTCCATCAGTCCATAGGTCATCAAGTTCATCTTCCGATGATGATAATCCACTTAGGTTATCAAACGAAGAATATCAAGCAACATTTCAAATTCTCTCTACTAATAATATGATGATCGAATATTATCAAAATCAATGATGCAATTGTAGCACTCGACATGGTGGATCGATTCCAGCTCATATTGTTGTTCGGCAAGATCGTGAAGCTGCACACCAAAATTTATTCAACGATTATTTTTCTGATAATCCACGATACTGTGAGGATTTTTTTCGTCGATGATTTCGAATGTCATGAAGTTTATTTCTTCGTATAGTTGATGCAGTCAAAAGTCATAAACCATATTTCAAACAACGAACTGATGCTCTTGGTAGACTTGGGTTATCAAATCTACAAAATATAACGGCAACATTTCGAATGTTGGCATATGGCCTACCTGCGGATGCAGCAGATGAATATGTAAAAATTGGTGAGTCTACAATGATTGAAAGCTTGAAGAAGTTTTTTCGTACTGTTGTGAAAATTTTTTCACAACAATATTTAAGAAGACCTAACAGTACTGATATTGCTTGACTACTCCATATTGGTGAAGAACGTGGTTTTCCTGGAATGTTGGACAATTTGTATTGTATCCATTGGAAGTGGAAAAATTGTCCAATAGCATGGGCTAGACAGTATGCAGGCCGTAGTGGATCACCAACAATAATTTTGGAAGTTATTGCTGACTATGATCTATGGATATGACATGCTTATTTTGGTATGCCAGGAACTAATAATGATATCAATGTTTTGGAATCATCTCATCTTATTTCTGATCTTGCACAAGGTATTGCTCCCCCAACACATTATGTCGTAGAAGGAAAAAATTATGATATGGGTTACTTTTTAGTCGATAGTATATACCTAAAATGGAGCAATATTGTTCAAACAATTCATGAACCTCGAGGTCCAAAGAAAAATGTTTTGCTATGAAACAAGAATCGTGCAGAAAAGATATTGAGCGTGCTTTTGGAGTTCTACAGTCACGTTTTGCAATTGTAGTAGGACTATCACGTTTCTGGAGAAAAGAACACTTGCATAACATAATGACAACGTGCATTATTCTTCACAATATGATTATTGAGGATGAACGTGACTTAAATGCACCAATTGTTGATGCAATAGAAGCTCCAACTGCAGATGCTGAAATGACGGTCGATGATAACACCCGGTTTGAACAATTTCTTACTCGTCACAGACGAATTAAGGACAAAGATGCTCATATTGCACTTCGCAATGCATTAATTGAACATTTGTGGACAAAATATTCTAATTCAGATGATTAAATTATTAATACTGTGATTTCTATTTTTAAAATTAATTAGCGCTTGTAATAGACTATTTTAATTTTAGGATGTAATTTTTATTTTTTTTAGTAAATTTATTTTAATGTCTTTTAGTTCTCTTCATATATGATATTATTTAATTTTAAAAATATGTCGATGTATTTATATTATTTATTATTAAAATATATTATTTATTTTATTCATATATTATTTATTTTTAAAATATATTCAAATAATAAATTCTATTATAAATAAATATATGAGTGTATATGGTAAGTATTGAATAAAATATGGGTGTAATATGTAAAATGTATAAATAATATAATATTAGTATTGGATAGGAATATGTGGAGAATATTCTTTTTGTAGTTGAAAATGAAGTAATGGGTTGTAGTAAATTTACTGTAGCAATTGCATTTTCAAATAAAATTTGCTGCATTTTAAAGTTTTGGGTTGGATATGGCCTAAGGGCGGAGGAAAATTAAAATTTACTGGTGTATCCATCACCATGTATCTTATACATTCAAGTTTCTTTGTCTTTTTTAATGTTTCAACTTTCAATTCAAATAAATGTCTGAAAATTTCAGCCGTAGCATTTTTGTGAGTTAATTAAATTAGAAACTTTTGAATTTCTATTTACTTAATTTATTTATATATCTACTTCGTCCAACTATTCATTTTTTCTATTATGTATAGATATGGTATAAATTATTCAAATATTTATATTTCTTTCATTTAACTATTAATATTTTTCATTAAATATGTAGTATAAATTATTCAATTACTCCTGTTTATTTTCTTGGATTCCTATTTATTTAATTAAATTAAAAACTCTTGAATTTCTATTTATTTAATTTATTAATGTATCTATTTCAACTATCCAACTATTCATTTTTCTCATTAAATATATAGTATAAATTATTCAAATATTTTCTATAAATTAAATATATGTATAAAATAAAATTATTTATTTATCCTACACAACGTGTAGATTAATATCTAGTTCATTGTAAATTATAGACATGCTAGTTTAAAAATTTCATGCTAAATATATTAAATTATAATTTTTATACAGGATCATATATTCATTTGTTATAAAAAAAAAAGTTATAACACTAAAAGGTCGAACTTTGACTGAAAACGTGATCGTGATCCTCGGGTTTTCTCAGCCCGATCAGTCACTCATTAAAATTTTCAAAACTTTAGAATTAAGTGATATTCATATGAAAAATTAATCAATTTTATTCATAAATTTAATTTTAATAGTTTAATAATAAAATTTTATTCATCAATTTAATGTTAACAGTTGACTAAAAAAATTTATTTAAATTAATGATTAAAATTGATAAATTTTTTTGAGATGTATATCACTTAATTTTAAAGTTTTAAAAAATTTTAAATTTATAAAAAAATTTAAATAAAATTTTAAGAAAATTTAAAAAAAAAATTTAAAAAATAGTATGTATGCTTTAAAATTTTTAAAACTTTATAATTAGGTGATATATATATTTTTTAAAAACATTATCAATTTATTTATTAGAATAAATAATTTTTTCCTTAGTTAATCATTAAAATTAAAATTTTATTTGATTTGTAAGATTTAATTGTAAAATTATTTTTAAGATAAAGGCCGATATAATATAATTTTAAAAAGAAAAAAATTCTTATGAGGATAAAAAAAATATTAAGATCCGGAATATAGTTGGGGTTCAATTAGACCCTTAACACCTAGTCCTTGTGTCCTTTCTTCTCCATTACAACAACTAGAAAGTTCACTAGTTTTGAAAGATAAATTATGAAATTTCATGATGCTTTAAAAGATAGAGCACCCAAAATACTCGGTGAGTGCCCTTTTTTTTTTTTTTTTTTTTTGCCCATTTGAGCTAATAGTTTAATGGTCGAATGTTTGTCTCTTCGCAATGCAGAATTCGACTTATGACAACTCCATTGAAAATTGATTTGTGAAATTATTATAAGAATGCAAATCCAGATACCAAATCCAAATCTATTCATCTATTCTAATCTTTATCACTTGTTGCAAGTCCTTAGAATCGGCTACATGATAATAGTGATAGAAGCAAACCAAGCTCTTGTTTTTTTTGGTTGAATCAATAGCTCTGCACAAATGTATTACTCTAGCATCTTCATGTTACATTTAATCCAAATAAAGTTAGGTGCTAGAACCATCCAACCTGCCTCATATATATGTACACTTGCCCAACAGTCACTTTGGAGATGTTTTTTTTTTTTTTTTGAACAAACGTCACTTTGGAGATTTTCATAGTTTATCTATATAAATACATGAAGTCTTCTATAAGTTTGCCACATTTCATGTTAACTTTAACATGTGGCGCTATATATTTTCAGTTTGCTCAAATCACTTCCTTTTCACCCTTTTCTCTTTTTCTCTTTAACATACCTTTACCTTTTCGTTTTATTAACCTCTATTATTATCTACATTCTGTCCACTTTTCCATCACCTCTATTTTAGCACTACATGAAATCTTTTATAATGTTACCATGTTTCATGCTAACAATTTGATACGTGGCTCTTTATATTTTTAGCTGATCAAATGCATAATTTCACCATTAAATTTTATTCAATTAACCTTTAAAATTCCTCAACTTATGAAAATCCTCTAGCACTCCTCAACGTATGAAAATCGATTTGTGATTTATAGTAATATAAGCAAACCAAGCTTTTATCTGTTTTTTATTATCTCCTTTTTTTCGTTGAATCAAATATAATACAATATAAAGATCTTTACAAAAAATATCCAAAAACACCTCTTATAAACACAAAAACTCCACTTTTTTATTTATTACAAACATGCCCCTTACTAACAAAAATATTTACTTTTAGTTTACTTTTCATATATTTTTAGTTTATTTTTCATATATTTTAAGAAAATGTGCAATTTGGACAAATTTTTCAAACGAGTACATAATTTTGCAATCATTTTTTTTATTAATAGAAGGTTTAAAAAAATTATTGCTAAAAGCTGGCCCAATACAAATTCCAAAAAGCATAAACTTTAGAATATTTTTAGTTTACTTTTGGTTTATTTTCCATACAGTTGTAATTTATTTTTCATATATAAGTCAATCGCTTATACTTTTATTCAGTTTTATGAAGAACACTTAACAATTTTATTATATTTGTTCAATTGTTTATTTATCCAATGATATTTATTTATGAATAAAATTAATGTATTACAATTGGAAGACATGTATTAAATGTCTCTTGTTTTTTCAAAAATATATTTTATATTTCAATTTCATTCAATTTTGAATATTTTATATTTATTTTTATGTATATTGTTAGTTTATTATCCGTATATGAAACAATCTCTTACACTTTTATTTAGCGTCATGAATAATATTGAACAATCTTATTATATTTTTCGTTATCTTTAATTGAATATATTAGGGATAAACGCATAAATGGTGCCCAAACTTTTTCACTTTTACTATTTTGGTGTTTGAACATATTTTTTCAACAATTAGGTCTAAGTCCAAGGAAAATCAATTGAAGCCAAAAACATAAAAAAAAAAAAAATTAAGCATCATTGCTGCTCACGATCTTGAGGGTGCTCCTCACGATCTTGAGGAGCGCCCATGACTTGAAGTCTTTTTCAAGAAGAGCCTGAGCTCCTCAAGATCTGCCCCTCATGATCATGAGGTGTCTGCTTACGATCCTGAGGAGCTCTCGACAAGGCTCCAACGGACAAATTTGAATGTAACGGTTACATTTTTCAAGCATCACGATCTTGAGGCTACTACTCACGATCTTGAGCAAACACATCTCCACAAAAAGATGAATTTACATTAAGTGCAAGAGGTGAAGGATTTGGACGAACTTGAAGCTTTCTAATAACTATTTTTTCATCACCAACTATATAGCTTTAAGTTCTTCTCTATCTCCTTTCTTGGGTTAGCAAAGGGAAGTGAGGAACTTAATCTAGAGGAATTGGTGGAACTGTTGTCCATAAAACACTTGAAATTTTCGAAATTTGGTTAGAGCTTAACCAAGAAAAGCTCCATTGGTATGTGAAAGGTTTAAGTGCTAGCCTTGTAAAACACTTGTGTTGTGAAAAGGTTTAAGTGTGAACCTTGAGAAAAAACCTTGGGTTACAAGACGTTTATGTTGAGCCTAGAAAAACACATTTATAAAGGTTTAGTGTGAGCCTTAAGACACTTGTAACAATCTTAGGTAATAAGATTGGAGTGGTTCAAAATCCTAACTTAGAAATAAGTTAGGTGGAGACATAGATTTATTGAGAAACCGAACTCCTTAATTTTTTGTGTCTCAATTCTCTTCGTCCTTGTTCTTGAATTTTCTTTTTATTTCTTAATTCATTCTTGAACCTCGCTTAAATAATATCAATTGACCTTATTCACCACCACCCCCCC
>CATIWK010313793.1:0-27099 GCA_949634005.1 Mallotus japonicus | reverse complement strand
AATTAAATCTATACTTAATATGTAATGTTTCATATTACTTAATATATACATATATAAATTAGTATTATATAATAATGCTAAATCAATTATATAACATTTAAATTGCTTATGGTATGAAAACTACGTAGTTTTGAATCAATACGTTAACATGAAAATATATACTAATATTTTATGTCAATATGAAATAATAATTATTTAAACTTCAAAATAAATATGAAATTTTCACAATTTAAAAATAATATTTTAAAAAATAGTACATATATTTTAAAAATAAAATAAACATTAATTAATATTTTTAAACATGATTAAATTTAGCATTTAGCGACGGAAATGTAAATTCGTCGCAAAAATAGCTAGGGAACACAAATTCGTCGCTAAATTAGCGATGGATTTAAAATTCCGTCGCTAAATTAGCAACGGATTTGTTTTCTGTCACTAATATAGCGACGGATTTGGTTTCCGTCGCCAAAATAGCAACAGATTTGTCTTTCCGTCGCTAAAATAGAGACAAAAATGCAATTTCGTCGTTAAATTAGTGACGGATTCACATTTCTGTCGCTAGATTCGAATTTCCGTCGCTAAATTGAATCAATTTACTTTTTTAAATACATTCCGTCGCTAAGGTTCAATTTCCGTCGCTAATCCGTCGCCATTTAGCGATGGATATATTCCGTCGCTAAATTATGTTGCTAAATCGGCAAATTCTTATAGTGTAATAAAACCAAATCCAATAAATGTGAAGCTTGTTATTTAGGAAAGCTCATAGGAATTCTTTACCTTTGACATATCACCATAGCTCTTCCCTTTTACAACTTATTCATTTAGATGTTTGGGGACCAGCTGCAATGTGTTCTTGTTCTGGTTTTAAATATTTTGTCATTTTTCTAGATGATTATTCACTTTTTACATGGTTATTTCCTATTAAATTTAAGAATGATGTTCCCTCCATTTTTTATAAATTCTAAACAACGGCTGAAAAACAATTTGACTGTAAAATCAAGTCATTCAACTCGGACAAGGGTGGAGAATATAGACTTTTGCATAATCATTTTATAAAATTGGGCATTATTCATAGTGTCATATGTCCTCACACTCATGAACATAATGGTAATGCAGAAAGAAAAATTTACAGTATAGTTGACATTGGTTTGACTTTGTTCGGTCATTGTGGAGCACCCTTTAAATATTGGGAATTTGCCTTTGAAACGGCAATATTTTTAATTAATAGAATGCCTACTACCTCTATACATAATCAAATACCATATAAGTTATTATATCACAAAAATCCTGACTACTCCTTTCTTCGATTTTTTGGTTGTGCCATTTATCCACTTTTAAGCCCTTATAATCAGCATAAATTTTTCTTTTCGTACCAAGCAATGTGTCTTTTTAGGTTATTCACCTTCCCATCTAGGTTATCGTTGCTTAAAAAAATTCATTGGGAAAATATATGTTGCTCGTTATTTTCAATTTGATAAACAAGTTTTTCCTTTCCATCAAATTTCCCGTTCTTCTCAAAGTTTGGATGCTTAGCCATTTACCTTGCCTCTGTGGATCACTCAATCTTGGCAAAATCAGGTATTGACTCTAACCCAAACTCTTCTTCTAATTGTTAATATTTATCTCTCACTCTAACTCAGGTATCCTCTTCCCACTTAAACACTACCTCCAACTCTAACTCCTTATCTTCTCCAATAACTTTCGCAACCTTTTCCTCATCAATACCATCTTATCCCACCCCAACATCCATATACAATCCTAAAGGCATCAATTTATTTGTTGATTTATGTCCTCCTTCCACCAAACCTCAACTTCCCTCACAACAAACCCATACACATCCGATGCAGCTCTGCCCATCCACACTAAATTGCAAACTTGCTACTCTTTACACTACCCTAACCGATCTTCCTAAATCAATTCCCCTTCAACCGACATCCTTCACCAAAGCTAACCAGCATCCTGAATGGCAACATGTAATGAACCTTAAAATGGCAGCCTTACTTAAAAATAAAACATGGACGCTAGCTCCTTCTCCTTCAGGAAGCAATGCAGTTGGCAACTGTTGGGTTTACATGATCAAATGCAAAGCTTACGGCATAATTGACAAGTATAAAGCATGTTCAGTTGTGCATGGTTATACACAACAGTATAGACTTGATTATCGGGAAACTTTTAGTCTTGTTGTCAAGCCTATGACAATCCGAATAGTTCTTTATGTTGCAATTTCAAATGGTTAACAACTTTGACAACTTGATGTCAGCAATGTCTTTTTGAAAGGGGATCTTAAGGAAACTACTTACATGGTTCAACTATAGGGGTCTGAAGATAAACATTTTCCCAATTATGTGTGTCAGCTCCACAAATCCCTATATGGACTTAAGCAAGCTCTAAGGGCTTGGTTTCAAATTTTAAGTTCTATTTTACTCTCCATCAAGTTTCATGGTTCTACTTCAGATTCCTCTTTTTTCATCTATAAAAAAAAATAGCATCACATGTTTCTTGTTTGTATAAATTGATGATGTTGTTCTTACTGGCAATAATTCCAAGCTGTTACAGTCTCTTATTGAAGAATTGTTCAATGCCTTTTTACTTCGTGGTTTAGGGCCTCTTCACTATTTTCTTGGTATCCAAGTTCAACGATGCAAATAAGGTATTTTATTGTCTCAATCATCATACATCTTTCAGATATTAAGCATTTCCGGCATGTCCAAGTGTAAACTGTGTCCAACACCAATGGTCTCTACCACTCGGTTTATAAATGAAGGCCACCCTTTGTCCATTACCGATGGTCCTCTCTATTGTAAGCTATGTGGTAGCTTGCAATATGTCACGATAACCAGACCTGATGTGTCCTTCTCAGTTAATTAGTTATGCCAATATATGCATAAGCCAACCATCGAACACTTTGAGGTTATGAAGCGGGTCTTGTGCTATCTACAAGGGACATCTTCTCAATGTTTGTTCTTTATAAAATGCACACCATTCTTTTTTATTACATACTTGGACGCCGATTAGGTTGGTTGCCCGGATGATAGAAGGTCTACCGGTGGCTACCTGATCTACTTCGGTAATAATTTAATCTCCTGGAACCCCCGAAAGTAGCAAACAGTCGCTAGATCATCTATATAATATGAATTTTGTGTTGTCGCCAATGTAAGTGTTGAATTAAAATGGTTAAAGCACTTATTGACAGAATTGGGCATTAAATTATCTTCACCACCTCATGTCTTTTGCGACAATCTTAGAGCAATTTTCCTCTCCTCTAATCCTATTTTTCATGCTCGCACTCGACATGTTGAAGTCGACTTTCACTTCATTTGACAACAGGTTGCACAACGAGAGCTCATTGTGTCTGCCATTGCTTTTGCTAATCAATTGGCTGACTTAATGACTAATTAAGCCGTTGTCTCCCCCATTGTTTCACCAGTTTCGCAACAAGCTTCGGTTACTCTACTCTCCACCATCAACTTGAGGAGGCGTGTTAACGATATGTATTATCTATTAGTTTATTAATATGTTTTGTTTGTTATATTGTATTTATCATCTCACCTTATATTTATGTACATTATATACTGGTATAAAACTCTACAGATTATCAATCAATGAATGTATTCATTCTCTCATATATATTATTGACTGTTGACACCATGTAATTCCGCAGTGAATTGCGTGTCTAGAAGAGTTAAATAAATTGTGTGTCTAGAAGAGTAAAATAAATAGTATTTTTAATTCTTCGTCACACGTATTATAGACTTTAGTCCATAATACAATATGGACAGGGGTCCATGGTATAACAATTGGGGTAGCATAGCCTACAATAATTATTTATTTGGTCATTAACTGCCGTAACAACAAAAAAACTTCTTGGCCGTGATATAGCTTTTGATCAACATTTCAACATGGTCTTTGAAAATGTCAAGTAGATGTGGATTGAGGACCTAATATTAATTAATAATTTATTTAATATATTAATATATTTTAGGGATAAGTACAATTTTGATCCATGTGGTTTTGCCTTTTGGCAAAACCAGTCATGTGTTATCTTTTTGGATTTTAAGTACCATGTGTTTCATATTTTTTTACACTTTAGTACCCTTCTAACAAATATTTTTTAAAATATATGTTTTAATGTAAAAATAATTGCATTTTCAATGCTAAAATCATATAATGAGTAATATATTATACAACTAACTACAATAGGCTCACAAAAAATTAAATTTAGATGTATTTTTAATTTCATTATGAATAAAAAGAAATAATGTTTAAAATAAATTTACAACATTTTTTAAAATAACTAATTGGTTGGATTAATCTTAAATCATATAGAGAATAAATTTATCATTGAAATTTAATATTATATTAATATTTTCTCATAAAATAATGATAATATTAGTTAGAAAGGTACGAAAGTGTAAAAAAATGTAAAACACATGGCACTTAAAAGTCAAAAAAATAACACATGACTAGTTTTGCCAAAAGACAAACCACAGGGATCAAAATTGTACTTATCCCTATATTTTAATATTAATATATTAAAATTAATATAAAAATATTAATATTAAATAGATTATTAATTAAGATTGTATTAATTTAATATATTAATATTAAATAAAAATTAATATCAATATTACAAAAATTAATATTAATATTGAATAGAAATAAATAATATTAAAATTAATATTAAAGATAAATATAAATTTATTAAAGAGAACTATAAATAAAAATTAATATTAAATAATGCAGATTCATTACTTAACTAGAATAGCTTCATTTAGATAAAACATGTAATTTCATTGCTTAAAATAATGCATGTTCATTAAGAATGAAATATATGTTCATTAGTATTTGTCTAGAGTTTCATTAGTATAAATACTTGTTAAAAATAGAAATATTTATCCTGCTTTCGTCCAAGTTTGAACATATCAGTTAATTGTGAGTCTCAGAAGCATCTCTCTCACTTTGCTCGTTGCCATTTTAGCAGTACTTGCATCAACACCTATCATTAATCCAAACTTTTTAGCATTTCTCAAATGCGCAGTGATTGAACTTGGCTGTGTCCATATTCTCATGCAACATTTAACGTCGACAACACCACAATAAAACACCCCGACAAAGGCAAGCTAGTGAATATTTGTGTTGATTTTCCACCTGATATTCCTCCCCCAGATACCAACACAACCTCTACTCTCTGTGTGGATCCCAAAGGATGCTATAATTTCACAATAGTGCAATCAGCTGTAGATGTTGTGGCAAATTTTAGCCAGAAAAGAACCATTATATAGATAAATTATGGCATTTACTAGTGATACCCCGTATACATATTCTTATTATGATAAGGGTTATTGTCCTCCAAAAGAGGGATTACTTGCAGAAGACGGATGTCTAATCTAATTAGGAAGAATTCCTAATTAAGTAAGACATCCAAATAGGAAGAGTATTCTCAGAATAAGCACAAATCCTATGAAGACGAGGAATCCTATTGCTCTCAGGTTTGAGCATTACATTCTCTATAAATACTCCTTATATCTCTCACTCTTATTCATTCTATTCTCTCGAATCATTACTCTCTTTATCTCTCTAAATACAATCTCTCTCTACCCTTTCTATCTTAGGAATAAAAGAGTTTATGGGGATCCTCCCCACCTCTCACTTTCTCTTTATTGATTGCTTGCTAGCAGGATTCAGAAATTCCCGGAAACAAGTTATCAAGTGGCACCGTCTGTGGAATCTCTTGAGTCAAAGCCATTGTTATCTACTGAGTAAAGCATTTACACCATGGCCTCCAGTCCACCGCTAAACACAACTCCAGCTATCCAGATTAACCCATCAGCCCCCATCTAGCAAGTTGGATTTTGTCCCAGACCCCTTTCGATTCGTACACGCCACCTATAAATGCTCAGGGTTGGACAACTCTTATGGGCACAACTTTCTCTTATTACGCTCCTCTAATATATACTAGCAAACCTATACCTTTTGTACCCTTCCCAAGTTTATTAGAATTTCCTGCCATAAGCACACCTGAACTAAACACTATTACCCAAACACTCAATTTGCCTCCATCATACAAAGAGGCAACGATTAACAACATCCAAACCTAGATTACCCTAATGCAGTAGTAACTGAATGCCTTGACTTAATACAGCAATCTCGGAAGAGCTAATCCAAAGAACAATATGGCAATACCACCAGCTGTAACCCAAGGAATGCCCGGTGGAAGTAAGGAAGGTCATAAAGACCAGGAAGGAGAATCTAACATGAGTATCCTAGCGTTGGATGATTCCAAAATAGCTTAGAAGGTTGAAGAAGCAATCCAGAAAACTCGCACATGACCAATGAAGGAGGACAAATGTGTTCTTAAAGGAACAACACCTTTCGTAAGCAGAATAGTCAGAACGGAGATTCCATCCAAATTCAAACTGTCTCAAGTGGACCAATATGACGACACAAGAGATTAAATCAGCCATATATCATCATTTAGAACTAAGATGATGCTCCAAAATGTGAATGATGAAACATTGTGTCGAGTTTTTCCCAGTAGACTTACCAAAATAGCTCAGAGGTAGTTTCATCGGCTACCAGAACTCTATTTCATCCTTCGAGGAATTGGTTGAGAAGTTTCAAACTTGATTCATCACCAATGCTCCTCCTGTCAAGAGTATAAATGATCTTTGGATGTGCAAACAGGAAGTTACAGAGTCGTTGAGAAGCTACCTGGATAGTTTAACAAAATTGTTTTGCTAATTGAGAATTTAAACGATGAAGTGGCCATAGAAGTAATGAAGAATGAGACTCAATTAGGGAAGCTCAAAGATAAAATCATGACCAAAGAGCCCAACACTTTCTCTGAAGTAATGACTATAGCAATCAAATTAATAAAGCTAAATAAAGACAGAATGATATGCCGAGATGATGATAAAACTCCCTTCAATAAAGATGAAAGATAAGAACCTAGAAAACCCAGGATTCAGTGCCCTAACTTCCAAAAGCCAGTTGAGGGGTTCAGAAGGGAAACTGAGAGATACACTCCTCTCAACACTCTAAGATCAGAAATCTTTATATGGATCAAACAGAATAGGGTAGGCACACCTCCAGCTAGAAGGCTGAGCCCAACCAAAAGAGGAATGCAGGATAGGAGGTTCTATTGTCAGTATCATCAGGATTATAGGCACGACACTAACGAATGTTGAGATTTCAAGAGAGCCATAGAGCAGCTGATACAGAATGGCAGGCTCAGAAGGTTTATAAATACTATCAGAAAGAACTGAGAACCAGAAGATCAGAATGGTGATAGGTTTGACAAAAGAAAGCTCAAAATGAAGCGGCTGGCGTCATCAATATGATCGTCGAAGGAAAAATGTCAGCGGAAAAGAGGCCAAAAAGAACTTGAAAAGAGGAAAGTCTCGTTCCTAGTTAAAATAGACTATTATATTTAGTCCAGAGGATGGAAAACATGTCCAGTACCCACATAATGATGCTCTGGTGGTAAGTGCTTTCATCAATAATTATCTAGTAAAAAGATTACTAATTAATGATGGAAGTGCTGTCAATGCACTATCTGGGAATGCTTACAAGACAATGGGAGGTTCTGTCACTGATTTGAAGCTCATCCAAAATCCCATCATAAGGTTCTACAAAGGAACCACGTAACTAATGGGATTGATGGAGCTAGCTGTGGAGTTTGGCAAACGAGATACTGGAGACATAAAAGTTATTAAAGCTTTATTTAATATGGTAGACCTTCCACTCATATACAATGGTACCATAGGATGACCAATCCTATATGAAATTGATGTAGCTACAAGCATCAGGCAGCTGACCATGAAAATTCCTCTAGAGGATCAGGTAATAACAATCCATAGGGATCAGGCTATGGCCAAACAGTGCTATCAATTGGCTATCAAACCTCAAATGGAAGCATTCCTTCTAGAATCTTTGGAAACAGAGAAACGAGGTGCCAACCCAAGACCTGTTGATCAAGTTCGGACTTTACAGTTGATAGAAAGGAAGGCTATTAGAATTGGCAATAAGCTTGATGATACAATCAAAAGAGGAATAAGCAAAGTCCTCAGTAGACATTCATATATCTTGGCTTCTAAAGCATCTGAGATTGTCACAGTGGAACCTTAGATTGTATCATATAGTCTAAACATTAATCCAGGAGCGAACCCTGTAGTTCATAAAAAGAGGAAGTTCACGTATGAAAGGCAGAAAGTGATTGCTGAAGAAACAAAGAAGCTATTAGATGCCAGATTCATCAGGGAAGCTACACATCTGAATTGGGTAGCCAATATGGTGCTGGTCAAAAAATCAAATGGGAAGTATAGAATGTGCATTGATTACACTGACCTCAACAGAGCATGCCCAAAAGACATCTACCCATTACCAATAATTAATCAGTTGGTAGACTCAACTACTTGTCATAGCCTGTATAGCTTCACTGTTGCTACTCAAGGGTAACACCAGATCCCAGTGAAAAAGGAAGATCAGAAGAAAACATCTTTTATCACTCATGAAGGGCTTTATTGTTATAAGGTTATACCCTTTGGTTTGAAGAATGCCGAAGCAACCTACCAGAGGATGATGAACTATATCTTCCAGGACTAGATTAGAAAGAACGTGAAAGTATATATAGATGACATCATCGTCAAAAGCCAACAAATAGAGTTGCATTCCGAGGATCTTAATCAAATCCTCCGCATATTGGATTAATACTGGATAAAGTTGAATCCAAAAAAATGTGTCTTTAGAGTGAAAGCTGGAAAGTTCTTAGGTTTTATGATTTCCCACAGGGGAATTGACGCTAATCTAGAGAAAATAGAAGCCATCCTCAAAATGAAAGCTCCAGCATCATTGAAGGAACTCCAAAACTTCAATGGCAGAATAACAACATTAGGGCGGTCATCTCTTATTCAGCCAAAAGGAATCTACCACTATTCTGAGCCCTAAAAAACTCAAAGAAATTTAAGTGGAATGATGAGTGTCAGGCTGCGTTTAAAGATATCAAAAAATTCCTGTCCTCGCCATCATTGCTTAGCAGGCCAATTCCCGGAGAAGTCCTATATCTGTATCTTTTAGTTGGACAAGAATCAATAGGTTCAAAATTTGATGTACTATATCAGTAAAGTACTCAGAGGTTTAAAAGTCCAGTATCCAAAATTGGATAAATTAGCCATGATTATCGTGCACATGTCTCAGAAACTCCGGCACTACTTTTAGGCTCACTCAATCATTGTCAAATCCAAAAATCATACAAAGACCTGAAATTTTTGGACATTTAGTTCAATGGTCATTATAGCTAGGAGAATTTGACATTAGCTACAAACCTTGGCAACAGATTAAAGCCCAAGCCTTGGCGAATTTCATACAGGAGATGACGATGGAAGATACAGCCATTTCCTCATATCTAGAATGGAAGCTATACATAGATGGTGCTTCAGGGGTATGAAGATCTGGAGCTGGAATTATCCTCAAACGGTAGAGCAAAATTACAATAAGATATGCAGTGCAAATCAAATACAATGTTACCAATAATGCAACCGAGTATAAAACACTAATTACATGGCTCAAATTGGCAACTAAAGTTAGAACTGAGCATCTCAAGATCTATTCTGATTCACAGTTGGTTGTTAACCAAGTTAAAGGAACGTATCAAATCAAAGAACCGAGCATAATTAAGTATGTTGAAAAGGCTAGGTAGCTCCTAAAGAAGCTCGAGCAGGAAATAGGACAATGGGAAATCATATAAATTCCTAGAAGTGAAAATTCAGATGCAGATTCATTGGCTAAGTCAGCTGGTAGCCAAACATTTAAAGAGCTTAAGCTAACTAAGGAATTGATTAAGCCAAACACTGAATAAGTAGAAGTCATGGACATTTAGGAGGTAGCAGAATGGATGAAGCCAATCATTCAATACCTGGAGCATGGCGTTCTTCCACAAGATAAACTCAAGGCTCGAAAATTGAAAATAAAAGCTACACATTATTCCATGCATAACAAAGAACTTTATAGAAGATCTTTATCACACCCATGGTCTAAATGTGTACCACCAGGAGAAGGCAATTACATACTTAGAGAAATTCATGAAGGAATTTATGGAGCACATGAGTCCCATAACTCACTAGTCAGGAAAGCATTGCTGCAAGGTTATTATTGGCCTACCATGTCCAGAGATGCTCAAAAACTCATCCAATAATGCCACAAATGCCAGTAGTTTACCCGTCTTAATCATAACCTTCCAATGCTTAGCATCCAATTAGAAGTCCATGGCCTTTTGCAATTTAGGGGATAGATATCTTTTGTCCATTCCCAGTCTCAACATCTCAGAAGAAATTCTTGATCGTAGACACATACCACTTCACCAAGTGGGTAGAGGTGGAAGTTGTCCCAACTATCACAAAAGTTCGGATTCAGCACTTTTTTTGGAAGGATGTTATCTGCAGATTCGGCATACCGTATACCCTGATAACATATAATGGGAAGCAATTTCATAATGATAAATTCATAAGGTTTTGTTCAGATCTTAACATAAAGCTCAAGTTCACTTCAGTGGCTCATCTACAAATGAATGGTTAGATAGAGGTCACAAACAGCATCATCATGCAAGGATTGAAGAAAAGGCTAGATGAGAAGAAGGGAAACTAGGTTGATGAACTCAACAATGTCATCTGGGCATATAGAACCATGCCCAAGACTTCCATAGGAGAAATGCCTTTCAGGTTGACATATGGAATGGATACAGTGATTCTAATGGAGATTGGGTCATCGAGCTATTAAGTGACAGAGGATCTGGATCAAGAGGTTAATAACATCAATGCTCGGTATGCCTGAATTTGCTTTAAGAGAGAAGGGAACAAGCATATATTTTGGCAGAAGATTAGAGGCAGAAAATCAAAGAATATCAAAATAAACATGTCCGACCAAAGCAGTTTAAGGTCGGAGACTTGGTACTTAGAAGAGCTGACATTGGAAAAGGTAACTCCAGAATAGGCAAGCTTAGACCAAATTGGGAAGGCCCTTATCAGGTCACTGAAAAAACAACTAAAGGGGCATATAGAATCAAAGATGCACATGGGAAAGTGTTGCCTTGATATTGGAACTCTGATAGTCTCAAAAAATACTATTAGTAAAGTAAATGTACTCAAAATAAAGCAATTTTACAAAAATAAATATGAGCTCATTACTAATAATGTTGCTTTATGATGATACGCAAAAAATTCACCTCTAATAGAAGCTCAACACGTGGAGAAGAACCATGTCTTATATGCCACAACAGACCACTTTTGACCATTTGACTTTTCAACCTCCAAGAATCAAGTTAAGTTGAAGATCAGAAGAGAGAATTTCCTACTAAGAACACCAAGCCCTGATACCCCAATGGAGTATCTCTCTCAGGAAATCACTCTCAAAAAATTGGTCAAAGTCCTGAGAGTGAGACCTATCTCTGAATAAATCCTCTCACCAATATAAAGGCAGTTGTACTTCTCTTGACAAGTCACCACCCATCAGTCACTGTAGCTTATAGGTTTTCCTTCCCGAGAAAACCATTCATTACGTGCCACTCCCATTTCCTAAGAGAGACGATTTTGACCATCCATCTTCTTTGATCTCAGCCGTCCATTCCTACCAACCAAGCCTATAAAAAGGCTCCTCCAGCTACTGAAAACAGGTCCTCATCTCTCCCTTCTCTTCCTCTCATTTTCTCTCTATTTATTATCTCCTAACCATCATTATTCACATCATACACACATAAACATGACTATTCATTATCTTCCTCATCTATTTATTCAATGTTCAGGCTCTCAAGCTTATTTTATATTGATCAAAACACTAACTTCAGCATCAGAGGGGTTTTAGGTTACCGAAACCCTACCCAGAATACTCTCAGGAATTTTCCCTGGAGACTCTTTTTCCTCTCAGGAACTCAGCCTTCAAATTCATGGAGCTCAATCATATGGCTTCAAATCCTTCAACATGTTTTATGGAGTTGTGGCTAAGGCAAAAGGATTTTGAACCATCAAAATGGCGCCGTTTGTGGGAAAAGAATAATCTTTATTACTTAGGATGTTATTCTTTTTTCTTAAAATTTTCTTATCATTTGCACCACTGATTTGCAAGTGAATATCATTGTGCTTGTGTCCTCTACTTCCTTATCTATATATTTTCTCCACCGAAAGACTAAAAAAATCATCCATAAGTTGTGCTTTGGGTTTCTTTTTATTTGTCATATTTTCTCCCTTAAAACTTAAGAAACCTTTATAGTGATTGTGGAAAAATATTGAATACCTATTTTGTTGTGTGTTTTATAAGAAATGTTGGATGGTTGTTACTGTTACTATACTTCGTTTGTTCTTGAAAGAGATGTTGCGATTTCTATAATGGTGGAACCAAGTAAATTCCTTAGAAGAGGATGTGAATTAATAAGGGATAAAGGAGTGGAGAAATATCCTGAGACAGGTCTTGGACATTCACTACTAATGAGTGTGACCACTAAGTTCCTGAGAGAGCTGCTAGAAAAAGTAGATTATGTGGTTGATGCCAAAACAAAAAAGAAGAAAAAAGCTCAAAACCAAATTCCTACATGGAGACACCCAACTGGGTATAGAGAGGAATACCACCTTCAATATGATAAGGAAACCAATACCGGAAAATTCTTGCATATGTTGCACAAACACCTTGAAAAGAAAATCCTACATAGAAATTCTCAAAGCCAATATCCACATCTGGTACTTTATTTTCAGAGATGTTTATGGCATCTTACCAATAGAAGCTACTACATGAGTATCCTAGTAAAGGAAGCCAATCGAACTTCTCACTTAGTAAAGGTCGTCTACTCAAGAACTTCCGCATGGGAGAAAAGTCTTCTTAAGGAAATGCCTAACAGCAAAATTTCCTCCATAGGAAACTCTACTCAAGAAATTCCCTTAGGGGATTGTGATCTTCTCTCCCTCAGAGGTTGATACATATTATCAAGGAAAGCTCATAAACGAATGAATTAATCTCCCTACCACTACGGGATCTCTATCTACAACTTGCTCAGCACAAAAGCAAAGGAGCATAATTATATTTCCTAATTTTATTTGGTTCTTAATATGACTACAAGAAGTCTCCAAGGCTAATTACAGCCTACAAGATAAGTTTTCTTTATCAAATATCTTGAATTATTTCTGATAATTATTTAATAATGATGCATGACTTAGTTAATTTATATAAAACATGAACTTCATCCTATATAGGAAAAAACCTTACCTCATACTCCCACTCAGGTGGGAGGTTTTTCCTTATCAAACTTTACCTATTCTAATTTTGCCTAACCTCTAAGGCAATATCCTGATACCCGAGAGTTTCTTTATAATGAGAAAAATCATACTCAAGTCTTCAATGACTTGTAAAACATATATTTTGGTATCCTAAAAGGATAAATTATTGTTTACTATAATTTTGTATAAGTTGCTAATTTCAATATGGGTTAAATCATTTGCCATGACATTTTAATTATTATATGTCTCAAATACATCAATGTAATATTCAAGTTTAAGAATATGCATACTTTCCTTATGTTATTATTAACATATTCCTGAACAGGATTTTTTTGAGAGTAAAATCTCCACCATCAATATAACGAAAGTATTCTCCATTTATTCAGACATAAAATTCATCACCATAAGAAGTTAAGAGAAAACTTCTTCCACGAAAATGTCCTCTCAGATACTTCAACTCCCTCATAAGAACAAAATTTTCTCATAGGAAATTCTCAATCAAAGACTTCTACCTCCTCAATGGGAGTAAAATTTCCTCATAGAAAATTCAATGAAAGATTCAAATCTCCCCCAAAGGAGACAAAATTTACTTCATAAGAGCACCTACGTGGATATCTCAAGCTCCCTCAAGGAAGAAAATTTTCCTCCACAAAAAATCCTCAGAGCTCAACTTTCCCCAAGGGAGAGAAATTTTCCTATAAAGGAACATTATACCAATCAATTCCCTCATCTTGTGAGGAACACCTCAAGAAGTGAAGTGAACCAAAAAGAATGCATTCAAAATCTATCAATCATATAAAGTCTCCAGAAGTGAGACAAACTCAATTGCTCCAATGTGAACACTTGCCCAGGAATCATCCCATAAGAGAGTCAATCAAAATATTCTCTACTAGTGAGAAATTCCTCTCAGGAATCCTCCCATAGGGGAATCAATCAGGATATTCTTCACAAGTGAGAACTTCCATCCAGAAATTCCACTAAGGATGCTAAATTCTACTTTTAAATTAGTCCTCCAAAAGTGAGGCACTCTCCATAAGTGAGAATATATGTCATAAGGGTTTAAGAAACTTAAATCCTCCAAAAGCACCAACCAACCTTCTCAAAAAGGCTCTCCCCAAAGAGAATCAATTAAATTTGGAAGTCAAAATCTCTCAATAAGTGAGAGTCCCATGTCCCCATGAACTTGTGGTATAAAAATCCTCTCCAAGGAGAATCAATCAAATCAAAAAAATATTATCCCCAAGGACTCCCAAGGAAATATTCGATACTCAAATACTAGGAACACTCATAGATCCTGAAAGCCTCATTATGAGGAAATCTCTCTGAGGAAAAACAACAAAACCCGAATCCTAAGATCCTATACAAGAAAGAAATTCCCTAATAAAGAGAATCAAAGAAGAATCACCCAACTATACTCTTTTGCCTAGAACATCTGTTCTAGACTCAGAGTGGGGGACATCTGATGATACACAAAAAATTCACCTCCAATAAAAGCTCAACACGTGGAGAAGAACCACATCTTATATGCCACATCAGACCACTTTTCACCATTTGACTTTTCAACCTCCAAGAATCAAGTCAAAGTTGAATATCAGAAGAGAGAATTTCCTACTAAGAACACCAAGTCATGATACCCAAATGGAGTATCTCTCTCAGGAAATTGGTCAAAGTCTTGAGAGTGAGACCTCTCTCTGGATAAATCCTCTTACCAATATAAAGGCAGTTATACTTCTCTTGACAAGCCGCCACCCATCAGTCACTGTAGTTGATAGGTTTTCCTTCCCAAGAAAACCACTCATTCCCTGCCACTCCCATTTCCCAAGAGAGATGATCTTGGCCATCCATCTTCTTTGATCTCAGCCGTCCATTCCCACCAACCAAGCCTATAAAAAGGCTGCTTCAGCTACTGAAACCAGGTCCTCCTCTCTCCCTTCTCTTCCTCTCATTTTCTCTCTATTTATTATCTCCTAACCATCACTATTCACATCATACACACATAAACACGACTATTCATCATCTTCCTCATCTGTTTATTCAATGTTCAAGCTCTCAAGCTTATTTTATATTGATCAAAACACTAACTTAAACATCGAAGGGGTTTTGGGTTACCAAAACCCTACCCAGAATACTCTTAGGAATTTTCCCCGGAGACTCTTTTTCCTCTCAGGAACTCAGCCTTCAAATTTATGGTGCTCAATTATGTGGCCCTCAAATCCTTCAACATGTTTGTTGGAGCTGTGGCTAAGGTAAAAGGATTTTGAACCATCACTTTACAAAAAAAAAAGAAAAATAAAATACATCAAGTGTTTACAAATTAGCCTCAGTTTCAGGAGGTATAACCCTAGCAGTGGGTAGAGAATCTTCATTTTCAGAGACCTGAACATCAAGCAAAGAAGTGGCTCCTGATGCAAAAAGAGTAGCTTCAGTAATAGCTTTCTCGGTGGCAGCCTTTGGGTCCTTTGGTTACTTAAAGCTAGACTTCTTTCACACTTCATCTTTAGTAGTCAGTTTTGCCAGATCGTTAGAGGTTATCTTTTCAAGCTTGGAGAAGTCTAAATCTGGATGTTGAGCAACCAGAATCCTCCGACATTCAGATTTAAAAGCCTTGAAGAATCCCTTCATCAACTTCTGATAATTCTTCTTCTCACTTGCTTGGATTTCTTTTCTTCAGCCAACTCTTTCTTCAGAGTCCTTCTGCTCAATCCTCGATATGAGTTGAGCTTGGGAATGCTCAAGCTCCTGGACCTTTTTTTGGCTGACCTCAACTTTAGACTTGGCCTCTGCATGTTTAGTTGGCAAACCTCGAGCACTTCCTTTTCAGCTCCCCCTTATACTCAATAGCAATGGAGCCCATCTTTTCCTCCTTCAAGCTATATTCACTCTTTAAGAAGAAGTAATTGTCCTTTGCCAACAGTAGACCCTAGGCCATCTGAAGAAAAGAGAGGGGTCTGGGTAAACAGAGAATTGATCAGCTCCTCTTTGTCAACCTCCATCCACCTCTAAATTTCTGTCAAAAAGTACAATGACTCAGCACACTGATCTCTGACTTGAGTATTGAGAGCTTTGAGGGTTTATCCTTGACATGATCCAATTCCTCATGTTCGGGCATCCAGGTATTTTGGGGCCCTTAATGAACAGCCCGCTCCCATCAATCAATTCTTCCTAGTCCGCCTCCCCAGCTCGAGACCATTTTCTGGAAGCTTCAGGAACATCCTTCTGAGCAGGATTCACCACTGGACTTATGCCAGCACTAACCTGAGGATCGGCTCGGACTTTTAGGACCTCCTCTTCTTGAGTCAGTTAAATGGTCTCCTGCACCTCCTGCTCATCATCTGAAAGTAGTCGGTCTATAAATGCAAAATATTCAGCCATCTACAAATAAAGGAAAAAGAGAAGTCAGAAGATGCCTTGGAAAGATCAGAACTTACCATCAGCATCTCTTCCTGGGAATGCTAAATCTTCTTCTATACCATTCAAGCATGCTCTCATCTACCCTAGATTCAAATAAATCAGAACTAACCCTCTCTCGAGGAGCCATGAAGCCTAAAGAATATAGAAGAGCAAAGGGAGAAGGTTTTCACTTGAAAAATAAGGCAACTTCTTCAGCAAAAAGCAGTGGTGACTGGACAGGGGAAAGCAGTCGAAGGCAGAATTCAAGACCATAACTGAAAAAGAAAGTGATTCGACGAATTTAGAGAAGAAGAGGCATATCAAAAGTCATGACATTAAAAGCCAACACTTTTGCAGGGCTTGGTTCGATTCATAACACCGAGCATCAAACTCCAGTGACTGAAGCTAGTCCTCTCAGTTCGTTTTATACCACTAACTGGTTAAAGGCCCGTGTCGTTTCATAACACCGAGCATTACACTTCAGTGACTGAAGCTGGTTCCGTCAGGTCGTTTCATAACACTGACGAGTTAAAGACTCGGGTCATTTCATAACACCGAGCATCAAACTCCAGTGACTGAAGTTGGTCCCCTCAGGTCATTTCATAACATTGATGGGTTAAAGAGTCGGGTTATTTCATAACACCGAGCATCAAAATCTAGTAACTAAAGCTAGTCCCCTCAGGGCATTTCATAACACTGATGGGTTAAAGACTCAGGTCGTTTCATAACACCAAGCATCAAACTCTAACAACTGAAGCTGGTCCCCTCAGGTCATTTCATAACACTGACGGGTTTAAACTTGGATCATTTCTTAACACCGAGCATCATTCAAGGAATGTTAGACGTCTCTTACTAGTGAACATCTAAGTCCAGCTGGCACATTAAAGTTGTTTCATACCACTCAAACACTATGATTTTAAGACTTGGTATACCGAGCATCTCAACATTTAATGACTGAGGTTGGCCACCTCGGCTCATCCTTCAATAACAAAAGAGATTTCAAGCAAAGTTATTATCTTAACAAAGAAGGCACCTACCGAGTTACTCATCATTATTCATAATGATTCTTAGAAATCTGAAAATCTCGAACATAAATATTCGAACAAACTTTCCGAGGGGGGGGGAGAAGGGGACTCTTAATACCCCATATACATATTCCTATTATGATAAGGGTTATTATCCTCCAAAATGGGGATTACTTGCAGAAGAAGGATGTCTAATCCAATTAGGAAGAGTCCCTAATTAAGTAAGACATCCAAATAGGAAGAGTATTCTCAGAACAAGCACAAATCCTATGAAGATGATGAATCCTATTCCTCTCAGGTTTGAGCATTACATTCTCTATAAATACTCCTCATATCTCTCATTCTTATTCGTTTTATTCTCTTGACTCATTACTCTCTTTATCTCTCTAAATACAATCTCTCTCTACCCTTTCTGACTTAGGCATTAGAGCCTAATTAAGTAAGACATCCAAATAGGATGAGTATTCTCAAAACAAGCACAAATCCTATAAAGACGAGGAATCCTATTGCTCTCAGGTTTGAGCTTTACATTCTCTATAAATACTCCTCATATATCTCATTCCGATTCATTTTATTCTCGACTTATTACTCTCTTTATCTCTCTAAATACAATCTCTCTCTACCCTTTCTGACTTAGGCATCAGAGGGTTTGTGGGGATCCTCCCCACCTCTCACCTTACCCTTTATTGATTGCTTGCTTGTAGAATTCAGAGATTCCTGGTAACAAGTTATCAACTAGTAAGTCATTGTTATTTGCCAGTAAAACTTTATCATAAATAGAATTACGACCTCTAATTGGTTTCATTCGTACATTCCAAATTCTATTCTTTTTCTATTATAAAAATTAATATTAATATGTTAATATTAAATAGATTATTATTTAAAATTATTAATTCAATATATTAATATTAAATAAATATTAATATTAATGTTAAATAGAAATAATTAATATTAAATATAAATATAAATTTATTAAATATAGATCTAAATAAAAGTTAATATTAAATAATGCTAGCTAAGATAAAATATATAGGTTTATTATTTAAATAATGCAGGTTCACTATGAATAAATTGTAGGTTCATTCGTATTTGCTTACAGGTTCATTAGCATTTACCTATAGATACATAAGAATGAACTTTAAGTTCATCATTATTTATGCACAGGTTCAAGAACAATGAACTACATATTCATTAACAATGAACTACAGGTTCGTTAACGGCCCATGAGAACGAAGCCCAACAGGGCCACAAAGGGCCCAAAGCCCAAAGACTTGTGCTAACATTTCTCTCCTTCTCGCCTTGCCTGAGGAAGATGGCTGGCAAAAGATCAGCACAAAATGGCGATGACAAAAGAATCGGGCAAAACAAGCAGACCAACGGGAGGAGGACACGTTAACCTCGCCAGATGCATAAGAGACGAATTTGTACATAAAATCATCTGTACGAAGATACCCACGACCACACCATAACAACATCAGCAGCCCTGCCAAAACCAGGAGCCTAGCAGACCTCTTCGAGATAAGGATGATGCCAGCAATGTATGCCCAAGCTGTACTAACTCGACCAAGCCAGCCTGTCTGAGCATGCATGGCGAAGGAGGGGGAACACTCCCACATGATCAGTACCAACACTGAATCACCGCACGACACCTGGCATAAGGTGAACTTCTGTATATACATGCTAATGCACAGGAGAAAAGAGGTAACCCTAAAATTCTTTCAGCCCTAGTCCATTCATCAATTATTCTCTCCCTTTCCTTCGTCTAACTTAACTGTTAGAATGGGTTTATTGGGACCTCACCCGGTAAACCCTCTCAAAAGGCTCTATTTTGTAGATTCTCATCCACCTAGAGAACGAACTGGAAGCATCATTAGTGCAGTGAGAATGGAGTAATATTAATGGTACCCACAGAGAACGATGGAGAGCTTTCAAGCCATCAAACCTCATAACCAACCCTCACCGGACTTAGGCCTCTCAATACCCCACAACAAACCAATCTCTCAACCATAATAGACGATGACCTACCACTTCAAATAAACACCATCGGAACATCCTCACAAATCCAGCAAACTCTATCCCCTACCATAAACACTAACCCAATAATGACCTTGGAGACGGCGATTATAATGGCCATACTCTAGGAGCTCATGACTGCAGTGAAAAACCTGATGGAGATTGTCAAGGGGAAGAAGGCTTAAGGGGGAGAAGATGCAAAAAGAATAAGGATGAAGGAAGAAGTGGGCAAGATAGCACCCTTGGGAAGAGATGGAGTGGACGGAGATGTCCCTAGAAAGCGGAGTGATGAAACAGAAGCTCAAGCCCGAGGCGTACATAAGGCTAAGGGAAAAAAGAAGATGGTTGCAGATGAGGAAAATCCCACAGGATTCATGGGGAACATTGGAGCATTCATGGATTAGGAGAAGCTCCTTCAAATGATCTAAAAGTGGTAAAGAGCATGAAGCCAGATGGAGAGGGGAAGGGATTCAATCTCAGGGACACTTATCTGATCTCCAATGCAATCATAAATGATCCTTTCCGTGATAAATTCAAAATGCCATCTTTAAGCTCTTACAATGGATCGACGAACCCTTCAACCATGTCAACTCCTACATAACCACCATCCACCAACAATCTACCAGAGACTCAATTCTCTGTAAAGTGTTCCCCACCACTCTGAAGGGTGTGGCGTAGGAGTGGTAACAAGGGTTAGACAGCGTGTCCATCTCCAACTTCGCTCAGTTGTCTCAAGCTTTCATAGCTCGGTTTGTCACTTGCATTCCCCTTAAAAGAGTCTCGACGGATCTGTAAAAACTATCATAGAAGGAAATTGAGTCACTAAGAGACTTCATGGAGAGGTTTAACAAATAAGCGGTTCAAGTAGATGACCTTGACATCATCATTGCCATTAAGGCCTTAACTATAGGGACTACCTATAAACCCCTATATGACTCCTTGACTCTACTACTGCCATCAACATTCCCCGAGTTGATGGCTAGAGCCTCCCAGCACATAAGGCTTAAAGAGTCAAAGATTGCAAACGGTAACCAACCAGATAGACAAAAACCTTCTGCCCGTCCTTCTGAAGGGCGGGAGAAAAAGGAGGTGGCGTATGACCAGAAGACAACGAAAGAGTATGACTATGGGCCTAAAAGAGAAGAGGGGGATGAGAGAAGAACTCTACTTAAGAGGAAACCAGAAAGCCTTCAGAGAAGCATGCATGGTAGCCCTGAAAGGGCCGGTGGAATCTCCCCCCATGGAGACTAGAGTAGGAGGGAGGAAAGCATATGTCAGAACCGACAAGGGAAGTGCATGAATCGAAGCTATCCACCTATAAGTTAGCAGAAACTAATGGCAAACCTATGCCCAGAACATGCAATGCTTTGAATTTAAAGAAGTACAACCGGTAGAGGTACTAACACTATGCTAATGTTTATTATGTTAATGTTTTTATATTTTCTCTTGCCTAAATGATTATGTTTGTAATGAGCAAAATTGATGAGAGGCAATGAAAAAAAGGAAAAATGCCATTTTATCGCATGATTCCTAACATAACAAACCCCTTGAAGCGACAAATCGCCCAAGAGGAGTCTCTAAAATATGACGGACCCCTTAGAGCAACGAATCACCTCAGCAGAGTTCCTAAACATAAAGGATGTCCTTAGAAATGATAGACCCCTTAGAGCGATGAACTGCCCGAGAGGAGTCCTTAAACATTATAGGCACCTCGGACGATGGCTTGAGAGAAGTCCTTAAGCATTATAGGCACATTGGCACGACGAACCATATGAGAGAAGTCCTTAAGCACGATAGACCCTTTGGTGGAATGGCCCGAGAGGAGTCCTTAAATATGATAGACCCCTCAGTGGAACGGCCCGAGAGGAGTTCTTAAATATGATAAACCCCTCAGCGGAATGTTCGGAGAGGAGTCCTTAAATGTGACAGACCACTCGGCAGAGACCTGAGAGGAGTCCTTAAATGTGACAAGTCCCTCCGAGTAACGAATCACCCGAGAGGAGCCCTTACTCGTAACACTCCTTGAAAAGACAAAATCGCCAAAGAGGAACCTCCTTATAGGACTTCAGCACATTAGAACCGTCTCAAGGAAATGCTCAATTAGCCCCTTGGTACAGTATAAAAACCTAAGAGAAGCTACAAATTATAACCGCGGAGTATACATGACTAGTCATTACTAACAAATTATGGTGATGAATCACCCATACACCTCCAAAATGCCGATTCTCTAGGATAAGCAAACCACTCAAAATGGAATCGTCAAAACAAATGAGAGATAGCTGATATACAAAATGCTGCAGAGTAAAGGCATGCAATAAGCACAATCAAGCACCAAAAAGAAATACGAAGTTTATACAAATCATCATAAAAGAAATAGATCATGGCTGCAAATCAGCGATCCAAGAGCGGTCCAAATCTAGGTGGCGAATCTCCAACTCCTTGGCAAACTGATCCTAAATGTCTCCAAAAAGAGTTAGCAACGCATCCATAGCACTTTGAATCTGAGCTGATAGCTTCCACTCAATTGCTAGTCTCACCTCCATGGACTCCTGGAGAGAATGCTTAAGTGACTCTCGCCCAAAAATTAAGGTCTAGTTCTACTTCCCCAACTAATGGACCTATGCCTCCAAAACAGATATACGGTTTTTGGCTCTTAGACATAGCATCCTCCAACTCCTTAGCATACTTCTCGCGGAGGTGAACCAACACCAATACAGTTTCAGCCGCGTGCGATCACCAGGTACCAACGTTCTTGCGTAGAACAAGAAGTCGATCATTCATCAGTAAGGAGAGCTCCAATTGCTGCAAGACAGAATGAGTAAGCCACGAACCAAAAAAAGAGGTGTAAGAATAAAATAGAGGAAATACTTGAATAGTTGATAACCGTTGGTAGCGCCCGAGATCTTTATCACCCGGAAAGAGGTAGGCTTACGCCAACTCAGTGCTAACACCCGAGAGACATACCAAAGGGAAGATTCGATAAAACTTGAACATAAATGATCAAGACTGAGGGGGAACCCTCGTAACAAATTGCCTAAGAAGAGCTATTACAATATTTATAAACCCCTCAGCGCGACGAATCACCTGCAGGAATGAATTGTCATTTCTTTATTCCCCTCAGCTGAACGAATTGCTCATAGGGATGAATCATCATTTCTTTATTCCCCTTAGTGTGATAAATCACCCATAGAGAAAAAAAAACTCTATGCAATCCCCCTCAGTGGGACGAATCACCTCTAGGGACGAAACGTGATCTCCAATCTCGCCTAGCTTGACTAATCACTTGTAAGGATGAAACACCATCTCTCATATCCTCCTTAGTGTGAAGAATTGCCCATAAGGATGAAACATCATCACCTTATTCCCCTCAATACGATGGATCTCTGTAATATCATCTGCTAGAGCATGACGATTATCCATAATATGACAAACCTTCTGTTAGAATAACGATTACCCATAAAATGGCAAATCATCTGCTGTAACAACCCCATTATCATTGTGAAAACTTTTAGTGCAACTAATCACCCTGGAAATGATTAATCGCCTATAAGGGCAAACCAAATGTGTTTCAGACTCAAGCATCTAACATATTTGCAATAGGAGTCAGCACACTGAGAGAGTCATGAAACAACGCATCAATAAACAAGTGGTGGATTGAAGTACATATTATGCATTGAACATAAATGATCGATGACTGTGGGGAAACCATGATACCCAAAGGGAAAATGAACTATGAGAACGGAGCCCAATAGGCCCACGAAAGGACCAAAGCCCAAAGACTTGTGCCAACATTTCTCTCCTCACCTGGCCTAAGGAAGATTGCCGGCAAAACATCAGTACAAAACACCGATAATAAAAGAAATAGGCACAACCAGCAGACCAATAGGATGAGGACACATTAGCCTTGCCAGCTGCACAAGAGACGAATTCGTACACAAAATCGTATGTACGAAGATACCCACGGTCACGCCATAACAACAGCAGCAGCCCTGCCAAAACCAGGTGCCTGGCAGACCTCTCCGAGACAAGGATGACACCAGCGGGGTACGCCCAAGCTGTACTAACCCAACCAAGCCAGCTTGTCTGAGCATGCATTGCGAAGGAGGGGGAACACTCCCATCTGAACAGTACCAACGTCGAATCATCGCATGACACACAAGGTGAACCCCTATATATATATGCTAATGCACAGGAGAAGAGAGGTAACCCTAAAAACGCCTTCAACCCTAGTCCATTCATCAATTATTCTCTCTCTCTCTCCTTCTTCTAACTTAACCATCGGATTGGGTTCGCCGGGACCCCGCTCGACAATCCCTCTCACCGGCTCTATTTTGTAGGTTCTCATCCACCTAAAGAATGGACCAGAAGCATCAATTAGCTTCCTATATTATCTAAATAGCAACCTGAAAATTATTTTTTGAGGTCCATTATGTAGATACCAACCTGTAATGAAACCAAAAAACAAACTCCATCAATATAACACACGTGTTAAATGTAAATAAAATGAATTATCTGAAAAAGAAAAGTAGTTGACACCCAAACTGACTGCAAGTACTAAATAAAATGATCAAATTGAAAAACCATAATCAATAGTTACATTATTTCTACTCCAAAATGAGGTACATTATTTTTACATTATTATATATATATATATGTATAAGTATGTGTGTGTGTAAAATCTTTTAGCATGTACTTCACTCTATTTAATATTAATATATTAATATTAAATTTTATACTAATAAACATATAGACAAATACTAATGAACATATATGTTTTAAATAATGAACTTACATGTTTTATTTAATGAACTTATAATAGTTAAAGTAATGAATATGCATTATTTAATATTAATTTGTATTTATATTTCCATTTGATAAATTTATATTTATATTTAATATTAATACTAATTTAATAATATTATTAATTTTTATTTAATATTAATTTATTAAATTAATAATATTAATTAATAATCTATTTAATATTAATATGTTAATATTAATTTTTATCTAATGAACAAGACATGGTTGGAGAAGATGATGCAAAACCCAAGTCGCAAAGTTGTTTTGATACATTTACTTTGTATTTGTTTATTATGTTAAAAGAAGAAGCTTTCTAGGAGATCAATATGTTGAAAGTCAGTTTTAATGAAATTTCCTTTTTACTCTTGAAAAAAAACCCTTGGACCTAAATAAATAGCTGTCGTGGGCCACGTACTGGAAACCAAAGCAAGAGCAACCATTTTAATAAAATCCATAATAAAGGAAAAAAGAAAAAAGATAACCCTTAACAGATATATTTATATAAATCCAATGATTATTTATTATCTCAATACACCCTCATATAGCTCTCCAAAATGAAAAACTTCGGAAAATTAATCTGTGTACTATAATAGTGCTACTTTGTTAATTGCTACAAATATATGTTTTAAGCATGTTGGTTTTTTTATTTAGAAAAAAAAAAACTAAAAAGCAGTAAGTAAATGGTAGTCAAATAACTTTATTGGCGGGAAGGAGGTTGGTGATCGATAGATTATGATAAGATGAATTGTCATAGACACATAGTAGTAGTAATTAATTGGATATTGACCAATATGATCAGATCAATATTGTGAGTAATTAATCCAACTAGCGTGTGGCCCGCGCGATGCACGAAAGGCTATTTTCTGTTAAAAATATATATTTTAAAATGTGGAATGAAGTTATATATTTAATGATATGTTCAAATTAGAACCATTAAAAATGAATGCAGATAGAAAATAAATATATATATGCATGTGTCTTTATAAAGATTTAACTTTATCATTGTAATAGTGTTCTGTTGTAGAAAAAATAAGTTTTTAAGGCATTTTCTTCAATGCTGGAAGTACTTAAATGGCAAATCTATTATGTGTGCATTGCATTTGGCAGATTTATATAGTTATAGGGATCTTCATCAAAGGCTTGATGAGCATCAAGCTTCATTGTTGTCTCCGTTTTGTTGCTTTAACACCAGAGAACTGAATCCATTCTTAATTTTGAGTTTTCTTCTACTAAACTCTGTTTGGTCGATTTAAATATAAATATAAATACTTGATGAGCATTAAGCTTCATTGCTGTCTCCGTTCTGTTGCTTTAACACCAGAGAAATGAATCCATTCTTAATTTTTAGTTTCCTTTTGCTAAACTCTGTCTGGTTGATTTCAATATAAATATAAATACATGGTCCATGTTTTCTGTTTTTGGGTGACCTTGGCTCAAGCCACTAAACAAAACCTCACATGATCTTACTGTTAAAATAGCAACTTTTCACTTTTCTATGTGACCAATTGACCATTATGGACGACCCTTCAAATTTGTTAATTGTTTTCTAGTGCAACTGACATCATAGCACATCCAAGCAGTGCATATGTGTGTGTCTCCCGAAATTAAAGCTCATCTCGTCCCTAATCTCTATGCTATCCATCAACCAAACATGCGGAATCAGGATGTAACCATTTTCATATTTTCACATAGCTTTTGTGCTCAACTTTACCAAATTAATGAAACTAAAACGGGTACGTGCCTTCTTCAAAAAAAAAAACTGGTAGGTGCCATTTTAATTTCTGACCATCCCATCGTGTTGTTCTATTAACCATTTAAGACTATAGGAGTCACAACCTCATTTCTCTGTAGAAGAGAGAAAGAAAGGGGAAAAAAAAGGAAAAATTGAAGAACAAACAACAAATTCCACCAATGAAAACAAATAGGATGAATTATAATTTATAATATCAGAATTCATATTGTAATAATTTGAATGGAAAAAAAAATAGAAAGGCACATACACACTATCTCCTACTTCCCTCCTTTCAAACACGCGGATGATAATAAAAATAAATAAGGGTCATCGACTTTCTAAAGTTCTGATTTGAACAATAAAACTATGCCTCAAATTAATTAAAAAAAATGCAAGGAGATTCATTTTATTTCTTTAATCAAGTATATTTCTTCTGTCAATTTCCACTATAGCAGTCATTCCAATTGGTTCATAAGCATATGAAAGACATCTACAAATCATCCTTGATCAAACTTTGGTTTAGTCTACATCAGTTAATTAACTTAATACAGTACACATACCTAAAAAGAGTATCAAGAAAATAGAAGTTCTCACTAATTCAGATAAAAAATTTAGCATTTCAATATCAAATAAATAAATAGAACACTCTATCATATACAAACAAAACCTTACATTTCTTTTTGGGGTTTTCACAGGTTTTTCATCTTCCACTCACATCCTCATCATCTGAAGAATCACTAGATGTAACGCCCACCTAATGCATTTGCATTTAATTACATAATATGCATATCATATAGACATGAGATGCATGAGATATGTGTGGTATTTAACATTGGTGATTTCAATTATAGACTAAATGTGGTAAGACTCCAATGAATTTCAA